>PVLD010015383.1:0-48742 GCA_004027595.1 Dinomys branickii | reverse complement strand
TGTCCATCCACAGAAGACTGGATTAAAAAATTGTGGCATTTTTATATAATGGAATATTATTCAGCTATAAAGAAAGACAGTTTTGGGGACTTTGTAGGCAAGTGGTCAAAACTGGAGTCCATACTCATAAGTGAAATAAATCAGCGATACATGTGCAGGCAACGTATTGTATCACTGGTGTAAGAACCCGAGTGTGGGATTTTAAACTAAGAGACATGAAGGAAATCTGTTCAAAAACAAAGAACAGATGAGACGAGGGAAAGGAGAAAAGAAAGAGACAAAAATGTATGTATGTATATGAATATACATATATGCAGGAGGGCTAACATGGTTCTACTATTGTATCATATCACTTAATGCTAAGGAATAATTGATGACGGGTTATTTGATCAATATTGTATGTCTGTATGTGTTATCCTGAACACACACTTCAAAGATATCAATATGCAAAGCAGCAACTATTGGTGGGTTGTTGTTGTTGTTGTTGTTGTTGTTTGCCTGTTTTGTTTTCTGTCTTTGGATTTTTGGTTTTTCTGTTTTTCTGTTGTTGAGAGGATTAATTGTCTGACCAATTTTGCATGTCTGTATATAGGTTCATATATTTACACTTCGAAGATGTCAATGGATAAAGCAATAACCACTGTTGAGACCATGTCACCTTGTCTATAGATCAGTTGTGATTGTACTATTTTTTATGCTAATTGGTGTCTGTTTGTTAATATGTTTTTGTACTTTTATTTTTTTTAAATTAAAAAAAAATAGACAAGCTACCTAGGAATGGTGGTGCATATCCATAATCTCAACACTTAGAAGGCTATGGCAGGAGGATTTCTGTGAGTTTGATGTTAGCTTGGGCTATAAAGTGAGTTCAAGGCCACTCTGAACTGCATAATGAAACCCTGTCAAAAAATACCACACACACACACACCAAAAAAAAAACAACCCACAGGAACTTAGGAAAATGATGGGAACCATAGGAAACTACTGCATTCCACAAAACAAATTCAAAGAGATATCCAGGAGATTAAAACTTCCATGGCAAAATCAACCATTGTGAAGGTAAAATATCAGATCTAGAACATAGGGTTACAGGTAGCTGTCATCAAATGAAAGAATTGTTAGGGAAACAAAGGAACAATGAAAAATCAATCCAACAGCTGTTAGATGATGCAAAGAAGAATAATATAAGTTTAATTGCAATCAATGAAAAATCAGAAGATAGGACAAAGAACATAAAAAAATCCTGTTCACAGAAGTAATAGCAAAAAACATCCCAAGCTTCCAAAAGGAATTTGATAGACCTATCAGTGAAGCATATAGAATTCTAATAAACCATGATCAGAAAAAAATGCAAAAGACGTATAATAGTCAAGATGCCTAAAATTCAGCATGAGAAGAGATTAAAATCTGTTTAAAAAAAGAAACAAATCACCTATGACAGAAATCCATCAGAATCACAATAGAACTCTCAGCACAAACCCTTCAGTCAAGGAGAACTTGGAATGAAATTTTTGAAGTTCTAACAAAAAGCAGTGTCCAAACAAGATAGATATACCTCACAAAATTATCTTTCAAAATTCATTGAGAAATAAGATACTTCCACGATAAAGAATGCCTGAAGAAAGTCATGACTACCGAACCACAACTCTAAAAAGTCCCAAAGGATATTCTAGGAAAAGACAAAAAACACAACAACTGCAAGAATCTCAATAAAATTATACCACTGGCAAGCCAAGTAATAAAATAGAAGGAAAAGAAAGGGAATCAACAATAGAATAGTAATATGATAACAAGGACAAATCAATTTCTATTCATTATAACCATCAATGTGAGTGGTCTCACTCACCCATCAAAAGACACAGATTGGCAGAATGGATCAAGAAATGAGATCCAGCAATATACTACATACAAAAAACACATTGAGCTCAAAAAGAAACTCACAGACTGAAAGTCAGAGGACAGAAAACAACACACCATGGGACAGGAAACCAGAAAAAAAGCAGAGATAGTTATTCTATTTGCAGAAAAAGTGAATTTCAAGCCAAGACTGATGAGAAGAAACAAAGCATGTCACTATATACTTGTTAAGGAAAATATATAAGAAGAAAAACACAAACACCGGTGGATATGAAAAATCAGATAAGCACTAGTACAAATGTAAGGAGGGACCTCACTACTCCACTGTCACAGACAAATCAACCAGACAAAAAATCAACAAATAAATATCAGAACTAAATCAAACTTTCCAAAAAAATGGATTTAGTAGATGTCTACAGAGTGCACCACCTGACAACATCAGAAGGAACATTCTTCTCAGCTGCTCACAGGGTGTTCTCCAAAATATACCTCATACTAGCTCATAGATCATGCTTAAGCAGATGCAAGGGATTTGAAATTCTCCCATACATATTATCAGATCATAGTGCAATGAAATTGGAAATCAGTGGCAAAAGAAACCAAAAGAACTTCATAAACACATAGATATCAAATAACACTCTCCTGAACAGCCAGTGGACCACAGATGAAATTAGACAGTTTCTACAATTAAATACTAATGGCAACATAACATACTAGAACTTATGGAATGCAATGAATGTTCTCCTATGAGAGAAACTTATAGTAGTGAATCCCCATATCAGAAAACAGAGTGAGCTCAAATGAACAACCTAAAATTGAACCTCAAGCTTCCAGAAAAGTAAGAGGACTTCCTTTCTCTGAGCAGCAGAGAAAGAGCCTCTCCAAGATTTGGTGTCCAGACACTGGAATATCCCAGCTCAAGGAAGAGAAGAAGGAGAAAAAGGGTTTCCTGGCACCCAGAACGGATCTCAAACAAGAATTGAATCCCACGGTGATAACAAAGAGAAAGACTTCAACAAAGAAGAAGAGGGTGTCAGGCTGCTTTCTCCCTGAGCACAGTCTCACTGCACTGGAGTGGCAGCTTGAACCTGCAGATTCACAGGAACTACTGGTGACCCAGAGGCCTCTACAGAGAGAGCCAGCAGCGGGATGGAGCAATACACACCACAGACACCAGTGGCTGGAGAATTATCAAGTGCACACGTCCACTAGGCAAGGGCAATTGGGCGGTAGCCATCTTGGAGAGGGGCCAACTGAGCTCAAAACTCAGAACTATTGCAAGTTGGCTCCATCTAGTGGCTCCCAGTAACAGGCTCGGGCAATTCAAATCAGAAGGCACAAGGACTGTTGTAAATTAAACAAATCTAGTTCCAGCCTCACAGCTAGAAACCGCCCTGAACGGCAGTGGAACTAAAGATGCAGGATTATTCACTACCCTTCCACAAAGCTACCGCTGGCTTCCTGGGATTAATCAGCTCAGATCTGAACTCTGTCTGTCCACAATGTCTACCAGTAACAACAGAGACACATCTTGAAGTACACTTTTTATTTCTTCTATTTTTCTCTTTCTATTGTTTTTGTTTTGTTCTCCTTTGTTTTGCTTTTTCTTGATTGTTCGTTTTTGTTTTAATTTCAGTGTAAACATGGTTTCTCGTGTTTCTTGTTGTTGTTGCTCTGTTCTTGTGTTTATTTCCTCTTTCTCTCTTTCCCTGTCTTCTTCACAGCTGTCCCAAAGTTCCTATGATCTTCCTTTGTCCTCCAGCCTTGCTTCTAATCTTTTCCATTTTTTCTGCTTCTCTATTTTTTCCTCCTAACCCTTTTTAAAATTTCTCCTGAGGGTAAAATCACCATATTCAGGACTGAATTCCTACATACAAGTTCCTTGCTCATTTAGATTTTGTCCTACAACCACAAATCTAGTTAATACGGTTAAACATGACAAATTAATACTCATCACAGTTTGTCATTTTCTAGCCTGTATTTGATGCTACTGTTACTGGTGGTTGTACCATCTTAGCCAAGGAGACATAATTGCACAAATCAGTTGTTCATTTTGGCATACCAAGTAGGAGATTGCATAAGGGTCAAAGTCCAGTGCCAAAGAACCAGGGGCTGGGTCAAGTAGGCAATAATTCCTCATACCTAATAAATTCAAGAGGTGTTGGGCCTGAATCAAAGCCAGCAGTTTTCTGAAGCTGTTGGTTTCAAGCAGGAACCTAAAGTGCCATCTTTCTATGGTCTATTGGCCATTTCAGAACTTTAGAAATGTAACGGTCAATTCATTAGAAAGAAACAAATAAATAAATAAATTTTAAGCCAGGTGTTGTAATCACAGCCCTTGAGAGGGTGAGGAATGAGGATTACTGTGACTTTAAGGCCAGCCTGTACTACATAGCAAGACCTGTCTCAAAAAATTTAAAAAAACAGGCGGTTCTGCCACACTTGCAGAGCTGCTGGGTGCACGAAGCTGCTGCCAGGTGTGGTCCCACTGCGGGGCGTGGGCAAAGCAGCCACAGACCATGTAGTGACACTGTTGGGGGCACAGAGCTACCATGGGACCTGCGGGGCCATGCAGTTCCACTGCACAGGGCGTGCGGAGACACCCTGGGTGTGGAGGTCCCGCCTCCGCCCCGGGATCCCTTTCCCTCAGCCATCGCCCCTGATGCCAGCCCTCCAAGATCCTAGGCACGCAACCTGGAAGAGGAGCAACAGCCACGGGTTAACGAGAGCAGCCAGGTCAATGACATACTGGAAGGCTGAGGCTTGCTACTAATATGAACACTGAGAGGGACTCCATACGACTTGCAAATATGAACTTTATATCAACCCGTAGAGACAAGATATATGAAAAACAGCAGTCCTGGAGATCAAGAGATGACAACATACTGTAAGACCTGAGGAATTCCTCCAGTTGTCTCCCAAAACTAATAACTAAACTTAGTACACACCCTGAACTACATCAGTGAGCAAAGTGGGGCAAACTTCACACCACTTATGCCCAGCATGAAAGGATTTGAAATGAGAATTCAAACCCTCACAAGGAGCAAACAAGACTCCTTCCTGAAAAACAGCTCGGGCAACTACCATGGTGCAGTTAGAGGAAGAAGAGGAGGAGAAAGAGGGAGTCACCACTCCATCCTCGGCCCACTCCCTCATTCCTACGCTCACAGCTTCAGCTTCGGAAGTCCATGTTCATGGAAGCCTCCCAACTTGGCAAGAGGAGAGCGAAGTTCCAAGAACTGGACCAAACCTGGAGCGGAAAAAGCCCAGCCTGGAAGGCCACCAGAAAATCAGTAGAGAAGGATCCTCCCATAGGATCACCACCCAGACACTGGACTATAACAACATGAGAATGACAAGAGGAAGAGGCGAGTCCCCTGGTACCAAGACGGTTTAGAAATGAGAATCAAGTCAGGGGGCTCCCTGCAGGCTACATGGGGGGACCCTGAGGATTTGGACCGGGCCCCCGGGAGCGCCTCATTGGGTCAGTGCCCAGAGGCCTGCAGGGATGACCCCGTGGACTTGACCGGGCCCACGGGAGCACCTCACAGGGGCAGGGTGGAACCTGGCAGCCTTTGGGGGCAACCCCGAGGGCTTGACTAGGCCCCCGGGAGCACCTTATTGGGGCAGAGCCTGGCGGTACTCAGGGGCAACCCCGAGAACTCAACCATGCTTCTGGGAGTGCCTCATTGGAGCAGAACCCTGTGGTCTGTGGGCATAACCCCACAGACTGGTCTGAGTTTCTGGGAGCACCTCACTAGGGTGGAGCCTGGCAGTGCTCAGGGGCCACCCCAAGAACTCAATCAGGCTTCCGGGAGTGCCTCGTTGGGGCAGAGCCCAGTGGTCTGCAGGGACAACCCCACGGACTGGTCCGAGTCCCCAGGAGTGCCTCGCTAGGGCGGAGCCAGGCGGTGCTTGGGGGCAACCCCGAGAACTCGGCCAGGCCTCCGGGAGCGACTTGTTGGAGCAGAACCCAGCAGTCTGCGGGGGCAACCACACCAACTGGTCCGGGTCCCTGGGAGCACCTCGCTGGTGTGGAGCCTGGCAGTACTCAGGAGCAACCCCAAGAACTGGACAGGGCCCCCAGGAGTGCCTCATTTGGGCAGAACCTAGCGGTCTGCAGGGGCAACCCCGCAAACTGGTCCAGGTCCCCAGGAGTGCCTCGCTAGGGCAAAGCCTGGTGGTCTGTGGAGTCAACCCCACAGACTTGACTGGACCCCCGGGAGCACCTCATTGAGGTGGGGCCCGTTAGTCCATGGAGGCGAACCCACAGACTGGACTAGACCCCTGAGGGCCTCAAGGACTTATCAATCGGGTATGACCATAGTGTATTTGGTTCCCTGCATACATACCATCTTTGAGGATGGGTGCTTTTCCACCTAGTGCCATAGTAATTTAAACGCACCCATGTTTGTTATGGCATAATTTGAAGCAGCCATGTGCCTCCCCAGTGTAAGAGCCTGAGGGAGTAGATAAACCAAAAAGTATAGTTTTTGTCAGAGGGAAGACGAATGATTGGGTGAGAGAAAAATGGAGATGAAGGTGGAGAAAACTGATTAATTGAACGTGCCATCATTTGTATAACTGAATAACAATAGTGAAGACATCATTTTGTAATACAGTATCCATTTTTAATACCCTAATATCTGCTGTATAATTCTGTTTCCTTTATCATTTATGCGTTATACTGACTTATAACTGAGTTAGAAATGTGAAGATAACATTTATGTAATACAACAGCCATTGTTAATCCCCTACTATCTTCTGTATAATTGTGCATTTCCTTCATTGTTTTTGAGATAACTGAGTAACAAATATGAAGATGGTGTTATGTAAAACAGCATTCATTGTCAATCCCCCACTATCTTCCCCATAATTTGTGTATTTCCTTATTGTTTTGTGTTATTCGAGTTTATATTCTCTTATCTTTAAAATAAAAATGAATAAATAAATAAAAATAAATTCAAGAAGCAGAATCTTGCAATAGTCTCCAAACACAAAATCCAGCTACATGTACAAGACACCTCTGACTAGCCAATTCCCATTCTAAGTACTAGCAACAAAGGTACTCACCATAAGCAATTCAGAATCATCAACCCAGGAATTAAACTAAAAAAATACATATTGAGGAGACATTTAAACAGGATGCAACCCCAGACTTTCAGCTCACCAAAGGCAAACCTAGGAGACAGTAAAGTGAAACAATCCCAAAGCCACCTATCTGCACTTTCTGAAGCAGTAACAGCAGAAGTAACAAAGCAGTTGAATGAGGCTCTAGGAAAAACTCAAATCATAAATAATTTCTCAGACAAATACAGGGGTGGTGACCATAATAAAAGACATGCTTAGTGACTCCAGAGGAGATAAAGTTAAAAAGTAGGAAAATTATGGAAACCATGAAAGCCCAACATAAGAAAGAAATGGAATCCATGAAACAGATTGAAACATACGCAGAAGATTAAAAATTCCATTGAGAGTATACACAATAGAATGAGCTAATATGAGGACAGAACATCAGATATAAAATATAGGGTTGTGGTTGGTGATCATGAAAAAAATAAGATTTCCTAAAAATAGCAAGTTAGCATGTGAAATCAATCCAGCAGCCACTAGATGATGCAAAGGAGAATAACATAAGATCAATCAGAGTCCTTTAAAGAGAAGATAGCACAAATGAAATTTTTAAAAATCTGTGTTATATGAAGTCATGGCAGTAAATTTCCCAAACAGGGAAGAAGAATTTGACAGACACATAAGTGAGGCATTAGAACTCAAACTGACATGATCAAAAAAACCTACACTAAGGACTATAATACTCAAGATTACAGAATTCAAACCAAGAACAGAATATTAAAAGAGGTTAGAGGGGGGAAAAACAAATCACCTATAAAGGAAAGCTCATCGGAATCACAGCAAACTTTTCAGCACAAACCCTATGTTCAAGGAAAGTTTGGAGAGAAGTATTTCAAGCCTTAAAAGGAAACAACCTCCAACCCAGACTGATGTATCCTGCAAAATTGTCTTTCAGAACTGATGGAGAAATAGCACACTTCAATGACAAAGAATGCTTGGAGAAATTCAGGAACACCAAACCAGCAGTCCAAAATATTCTGAGGGATATTCTAGAAAGAGCTAACAAGGATTTCAACTCCATGAGCCTCAACAGAATGAATCCACCAGGCAAGGCAAGCAATTAAACAGAGGAGAAAAAAGGGAGCCAACAAGAAGAGAATAAGCCAAGGGTAAGTCAATAAATATCAGTAATAACCATCAATGTAGATAGTCTCAATTCACCAATCAAATGAAACAGACTGGCAAAATGGATCAAGAAGCAAGATCCAACAATATGCTGCATAAAAGAAAAATTAATTCAAAAAGAAATTCATAGACTGGAATTCAAAGGACAGAAAACAATACTCCAAGCACCAGAACCCAGAAAAAAGCAAGCGTAGCTTTTCTGTTTGCACACAAAGTGTATTGCAAGCCAACATTAAGAGAGACAAAAAGATCATTCATTACATCCTTGTAAAGAGAATAATCCAAGAGGAAGAGATAACAATCATAAATATATATGCACCAAATACCACTCCACCCAACTATATAAAAGAAATATTAATAGACATGAAAACTCAAGTAAGTACTAACATAATTGTAATAGAGGTCCTCAATACCCTACCAACACAAACAGACAGATCAACTAGAGAAAAATATCATCAATGAAATATTAGAACTGAACCAAACTTTTGAACTCTACAGTGTTCCACTCCACAACGTCAAGCTACACATGCTTCTGAGATGCACGTGGGATGTTCTCCAAAATGAAGCACCTACTAGCTCACAGTACAGGCTTCAGGAGATGCAAGGGAATTGAAATTATCCCATGCATATTATCAGACCATAGTGTGATGAAACTGGAAATCAATGGCAAAAGAAACCACAAGAAATTCATAAACATGTGGAAATTTAATAATACCCTCCTGAACTACCAATGGGTTACAGGTGAAATTAAGTATGAAATTAGACAGTTTCGACAATTATATGATACACAGTAGAATTAAGTAGAGAAGAAAAAAGGGAGCCAACCAGAAGAAAATAAGCCAAGGGTATGTCAATACATATCAGTAATAACCATCAATGTAATAACTGTCAATACAACATAACAGAAAGTATGGGTCACTAAGAAAGCAGTCAGATGAAGGCAATTTATGGCAGTGAATTCCCATACAGAAAAACAGAGTGAGCTCAAATAAATAACCTAATCTTGACACTCAAGCTTTTAGAAAAAAGACCAAGTCAAGGCCAAAGCTCATACAAAGGATGAAATGATAAAGAGTAGAATTACAAAGAGAAGAAATCAATGCTTTGGAGACTAAGAAAACAATATTAAAAATAAATTAATTGAAGAGTTGCTTCTTTGAAAGATTAAATAAAATTCACAAATCCTTAGTCAAACTTATCAAAAGAAGCAAAGACTCAAATTCATGCAATTAGGAAGGGAAACTGAAATCAACAGAGCCTACAGGAATCCAGAAGTTCATCAATAACTATTTCCAGAACATTTATTCTAGTAAAATGGAAAACATAGAAGAAATGGACAGATTCCTACATACATATGAATGGCCAAAGCTAAATCAAAAAGATAAAACTTCTAAACAAACCAATATCAGTCCATGATATTGAGGACATAATTAAAAACTTACCAACAAAGATATGCGCAGGACCTGATGGATTCACTACTGAATCCTAAATGAAATTTAGAGATCTAATGCTGCTACTTCTCAAACTCTTCAATGAAATTGAAAGGGAAATATTATTCCCACAGTCATTCCTGGAAGCAAGTGTTACCTTGATATCAAAGCCAGAAAAGTACCCAACCAAAATAGAGAACTACAGGCCAATCTCTCTAATGAACGTAGTCACAAAAGTCCTAAATGAAACAGTGACAAACAGAATTTAACAAATCAAGATTATACTCCATGACCAAGTAGAATTCACCACAGGGATACAGGGATGGATCAACATATGCAAGTCAATAAATGTAATACACCATATTAACAGAACCAAAGACATAAGTGATACAATCATCTCAATAGATGGAGAAAAAGCATTTAACAGTCCAACACCCATTCATGATTAAAAAAAAACAAGAGAAACTTGGAATACATCATCTTTAACTTAATCTGATGAAAGCCAACCTTGACACAACAACAGCCAAAATCATAATAAATGGGTAAATACTGAAATTTTTCACTCTAAAATCAGGAACAAGACAAGGATGTTCACTATCACCAATCTTATTCGATATAGTTCTGGAAATGTTAGCCAGAGCAATTAGACAAGAGAAAGAAAATACAAGAAATGAGGATAGGAAAGGGGAAAGTTAAATAATCATTATTTGCAGATGCCATGATACTCTACCTAGAAGATCCCGAAAACTCCATCAAAAGACTGCTTAATTGAATAAACAAATTCAGTAGCATACCTGGATACAAAGTCAACACTCAAAGATCAATAGCATTCCTCTACACACATAACAAACTCACTGACAGAGAAATAGACAACACTTTTCAAAATAGCATCACTCAAAATGGAATACTTCAGAATCAATATAATGAAGGAAGCAACTTGTCCTTGGAAACATTCATGGTTTCCCTTATTTTCCTGAGCTCTTCAAGTTGTTTTTAACTGTATCTATTTTAAATCTTTCATTGTGATCATCATTTCTTTTTGCACCTTAAAGATTATTTTTTCTATAGCCTCTTCTGTTTGTTTTTTCACTTTTGTTGATATCATTTCAGAAAGTTCCAGTGCTTGGCTTCTGATTTTCTCTTGTCTCATGGTGCTCTGAACTTGTCCTGGGAGGACTGGGGGGTCAGAGGTTGCATTTTGCTTCTTCACCTTGTGATTTTCTATTTTATCTTCTATTTTGTTTTCTGTGTTGATGCTTGTAGATTTCTTATGGTAGATAGCTTTATCTTTGTTATTTAGACCTCCATAGGGAATGTCTATTCCTCAGGATGTCTTCTGGATGTAAGTGGTTCTTGGTCTTTGAGTCTATCCCAAAACCTGCCTTCCCAATATATTAAGGATGAGAAGTTGCTATCTCTTTGGCTCAGGATCCAGTCTTTAGTACCGGACTATGGTGATAGTTCTGATCCCATACAAACACAGTGTTGTCCTACAGAGGAGAAAAATTTATTAGAACAGGTATGGCCTGCTGGCTAAAGTAGTACAGTGAGAAACAACAATAGTCTCAAGCACAGCTGGGCTACTGACAAACTTAGCCTGTTATCTTTAAAGAGAGAAGCAAATTCTACAGTTATATAACAAAACCCAACATAAACCAGGAACTTGTATGCAATCATTTTCCCCCAGGTGGAGCGATTTTACCCTGTGGTGGAGGGTTAAGGGGGAAAGGAAGCAAGATAAAGAGATGAATGGTGTCAACCAACACCGTGAAAAGACACACAGAGTAGGAAAAAATTTAACCAATTGTCCCTCAAACAAAGGAATTATACCTAGAGCATATAAAGAATTTAAAAAATCGGATCCTCCAAATTTAAAGTCCCAATCCAAAAATGGGTATCTGAGATGAATACACACTTCTCAGATGAAGAAATACAAATGGCAAATAAATATATGAAAATCTATTCAACATCATGGGTCATTTGAGAAATGCAAATTAAAACAACACTGAGATTCCAACTCACCTTGGAAACAATGGCTACCATCAAGAAATTAACCAATAAAAATGCTGGAGGGGCTGTGGGAAGAAAGAAACCCTTTCTCCTGTGTTGGTGGGAGTGTAGACTGGTACAACCACTGTGGAAAGCACGATGGAGATTCCTCAAAAAAGTAGGATTGGACGTACCATTCGACCCAGCTGTTCCCTTTCTGGGTATCTTCCTGGAACAATTTTAAAAAATCATACCACAGAGATATATATGCATTCATGCTTAGAGCAGCATAATTTGTAATAGCTAAATCATGGAAACAATCCAAATGCCCATCAACCCAATATGGATAAAGAAAATGTGTTTTTTTATACAATGGAAAACATCCATAAAGAAAGATAAACCTGAGACTTTTATAAGTAAATGGATGCAGTTTGAGACTATATTAATAAGTGAAAGAAATCAAACTCACATGTGTGAGCATGATATTGTTCCCCTGGTGTAAGAAACTGAAAGAATAAATAGAGTCCAACATGTACAATAGATGTTGTGAAATGAAAAGAAACTGTTCAAAATGAAAGAGAAACGTGTGTGGGGGAAAGGGAAGGAAGGAAAAAGGAAAAAAATACAAAAGTTATACTACTAGTTTCTCTTCATTCATGAAAAAGAAAGGTTTGTGTTAATATCACTGGGAGAATTTTTTATGCCCATATCTTGTGTTCTGAGTGACTTCTTTGAGGATGACAATGCGCAGCATATTAACTATTGTTCTATTGTTGTGTTTTGAAATTTGGGGGTTTTCTCCATAAAATAAAAAAAACAGAAACACTATATCTGCTGGAAGACAGAATAAGCAGAGCTCTTAAAGACATTGGTGTATGCAAAGACTTTAGGAACAAAAGCCTAGTCAGAGAGAAACTATTGCAAAGAATCAACAAGTAGGATCTCATCCTATTATAAAACTGTTGTACAGCAAAAGAAAATACCAACAGAGTGCAGAGACAACCCACAGTGCGGGAAAAAACTTTTTGTCAGTTGTTCTTCAGACAGAGGACTAATATCTACAATACATAAAGAACTCCAAAAATATCAGGACTCCCCCCAATTTAAAGACCCAACCCAAAAATGGGCATCTGAAATGAATAGACACTTCTCAGGTGAAGAAGTAGAAATGGCAAATAAATATATGAAAAAATGTTCAACATCACAGGTCATTCTAGAGATGCAAATTTAAACAATATTGAGATTCCATCTCACTCCAGAAAGAAAGACTATTATCAATAAAATCAACCAATAACAAATGCTGGTGGGGCTGTGGGGAAAAAGGAACCCTTCTCCATTGTTGGTGGGAGTGTAGACTGGTGCAACCACTTTGGAAATCAGTGTGAAGATTCCTCAAAAAGCTAGAAGTAGAGGTTCCATTTGACCAATCTATTCCCTTTTTGGTATCCTCCCAGAAGAACTACAAGCATCATACCACAGTGATACATGCACACCCATGTTTATAGCATCACAGTTTGTAACAGCTAAATCTGGGAAACAGCCTAAAAGCCCAAAAATAGATGAATGGATAGAGAAAACGTGTTTTTTTAATACAACAGAATACTACTCTGTAATACAGCATAAATAGGAGTCATTTGTAGCTAAACAGATGCACCTGGAGACCACGATTTTATGTGAAATACATAAGACACACAAGTTTAAATATTGCATTATTTCTCTTGTGTGAGAAACTAAAAATAAACAAGGAACAAAGGAAGGATAGATATGGGAGGGTAGGAATAACATGTTCAAAAGGGAACAGAAACAAGGGAGGGGAAAGGGGAAGAGAAGGAATGGAAGAGATTGTAAAAACACAATGGAAGGGGAAAAAATAGAAACAAAGCTTCTGTAAATGGAGAGGGAAAAAATGGTTGAATGGAGGGGAGTCAGAAAAAAAATCAGAATTAATATATATTATGTGGGCTGGGGATATAGCTCAATGGAATAAGTGCCTGCCTGGCAAGTGCAAGGTCCTGAGTTTCCACAGCTGTAATCAGAATTACTCAGGAGTCTGGGGCAAGAGGACCACAAGTTCAAGCAAAACCTGGGCAACTTAATGAATTAGGCCCTGTCTCAAAATTTCTAAAACAGAAATTTAAGTAAGGGAATAAGGGTGGGGATTTGTGATGTAGCGCACAGTCACTGGGTTCAATTACCAGTACAAAGAAAAAAAGTAGAGGGGACAAATTTTGCCCACCCTGGATCTACTAGAATTCTTTGATGGGAAAATTTGAAAAATTCTATGCTATTCCAAGACCTGCAGGACCAAGGCATTAAGAGGGAACATGTATTTCTCGTGCACAGTTGTGAGTGCTGTAGGAGAGAAAGTGCTGAATGTAATCACCATGGAAAGAGACCAGTGTTGTTCCTATTGGTGGGTGAAGGAAGAGAAATGAAATGTGCGCTGGAGCAGAGCTTCCCAAACATGACTGCACAGAGAAAGAGCGTCGCTGGGTCTTGTTCAGTGGCAGGGGCTGAGTCACAGGTGTGGTTGGGAGCTTCCGCTTTTCTAACAGCAAATACAGCCATGTCCGTGGGGCTGGTCTCAGCCATGGTCCCAGCCATGCTCAGGAGAAGGGACCCAAATCAGAGTCACTGCACAGAAGCCCCAGGATCCAAGCCCAAGCCCTGAGCCAGTTGCTGCATGACTTCTCCGAAGGGCTGTCTCAAGTGAGTCACAACCCGTGAGAGTTCCACATCTGCATCCTCGGCCCCACGGAGCCCTCAAGGACACGGCTGGTTGGGAACCTGACCACCTGCCAGTGGGTCAGACAGCACAGCAGTGGGGACCTTTGTGCAGAGAAGGAAGCGGCTGTAGTGGCGACCTGCTCCCCGCCGCCCCCCAGCCTCCACTTCCTCTACTCCCAGAGCAGAAGGCTGGATTTTTGTCCGGGGACAGCTCAACCCTGACCCTGGGATACTGCTCTACAACAAGCCTGGACACCCAGGCTGAAGGATGGAGCACCTGCTCGAGGCCAGGCCAATCCACGCACTGCATCCCCTCCACCGTGACAGCAATTGGCTCAGGGTGGGTGATCAAGTGAACAGAGCCACGTCCAATCAGAGAGCTTGTACAGCCTATGAGAACAGCTACTAAAAGGCTTCCGCTCACCCACAGGAGAGGATGAGTGGCTACCATGAAGAAAAGGAAAGAAAGGCAGAGGGGATGTTTTGTCCCCCAAGCTACATCAGGCAATGTGTGAAATCAGTTTTGATCGTCAGTACTGGGGAGAGAGGAACAACTCATAATCAAACGGGCATGCACCACAGAACAGCCCCACAACAAGGACTCATCCAGCCCAAAATGCCAGGAACTTTGCTGCAGTGGAGACACCCTGGGCCAAAGATTCTGCAAGGAGCTTGTCCCCAAGAAAGGGACAGCCTGGAGCTGCCTCAGGCCGCTTCCTGGAGCCTGAGAGCACAGCTCACAGTGGAAGCCAGAGCCACAGGCAGAGAGAAACTCACCCCTGGGCACCACCAGAGCCCTGCCTGCAGCTGTGCCCAAAGCCAGTCTGCTCCAAGACTGCCCCATTTGGGACCCAACAGATGGCCCCCTGGGTGAAGTTCTGTGTCCCTGTCCAACGCCCGCAGCAATACTGTGAGACAGAGGCTCTGCTCCTCCCCGCTCCTGTTTTGTAGATGGGCAACTCCCAGCCTTGTGGGTGAGCAGCCCAAACCCCAGGCTGTGCAGGTTCAGAGGCGCAGAAGCCTTTGCATACTGATGACAAAACCACAGCAGGCCACATGTTCCGGAAGAGGAAAAAGAGATTCATACCATGCTATGTCCAAGGAGATGCATGGGCCTATCTGCCTCAAATCATCATCTCTCCGGTGCACACGGGCAAGAAACTTTCCAGTACAGAGCAGGGCAGGGAAGGGAATGGAAGGACCGTACAGACCTTCCACGCTTGCTTTAGCATATTCAGCTCATCCCTCTCGTCCTTATGGAAAGGAAACCAGGTTCCCAGCTCCTGGGATGGTGGCACCTGCATATTCTGTTGCTTTTTTTGGACTGAAGAGAAGACAAGATATTGGCTACATGCCCAGCAAGAGGAAGTCAGGAGAAGCTCTTATCTCTAGACAAAAAAAATCTAACATTCAAAATTCCATTCTGCAGTTCCACTTACACAAGATCACACACAGCCCATGCATGCGCCAAACTGGTGTTTGTCCAATGACTTCATACAGGAAAATATTTGTTTTCCTGTTAAAACAATCACAGGAACATGGAGGAGAACACCACATACACATTAGCATTTAAGATAAAGTATGAGACTTCAGGAATGATTACTGGAGTGACAGCTGCCAACTATAGACAAGTGTCCACATTACTACAGGAAGTTAGGGATACAGCTGGGATGAGAGCCCAGCTCTTATTACATCCAACCCAATGGGATTCTGCACCCCATTCTCCCTCACCTCTTCATGGTCCTTGGGCTATTGCACAGTTCTTTTATGCTCAGGTTCTCACCCACACAACAATCCTGCTGTCCAGGCCTGAGTTTGTTTCAAGAAACAGGCCCAGAAGACAATAACTGTTCCAAACTGAAAGAGTCAAGACACAGTCAGAGACAAAGGACCATGGGGACAAAAGATCAATTCCCGGGCTTTTAACCCGTTGTTCGTTTAAAGGATGATTTTGTTGTGGGTTTTTTGTTTGTTTGTTTGTTTGTTTGTTTGTTTTTGCAGTACCAAGGATGGAACTCAGGACCTTGCACTTGCCAGGCAGGAGCTTATGCCACTGAGCTATATCCTCAGCCCTGTGTTGTGTTTTTTGAGACAGAGTCTCACCGAGTAGTAGTTCAGAGTAGCCATGAACTCACTGTGTAGCCTAAGTTGGCCTCAAATCCACAACGATCTTCCTGCCTCAACCTCTTGAGTCCTGGGATTACAGGCCTGCACCACCATGCCTGGGTTAAAGCACGACATTTGCCTTCTTACGAGGCAATCAAAAACTTAAAATGTGATTTAAAAAAAAAGTAGAGTAGTTTTTGCTGTAATCCATGACTCCTAGTCAGGCATTGTGGTGCATGTCTGCAATCCCAGCACTCAGGAGGCTGAGGCAGGAGGATGGTTCCAAGTTCCAGACCAGCCTGGGCTACAAAGTGAGCTCAAGGTCAGCCAGAACTGCATGGCGAGACCCTGTCTCAAAAGGACACATAAAATAAAATAAAATAATAAAATAAATCTATGACTCTTGCTCAGGCCAGAAAATGACAAATAGATAACTAAAAATAGAAAAAAGCTTATCCTTCATTTTGTAAAACTCTAGGTAAAGCCCTTCTTGGCTCTGCACATGGGCATGTTACTCATTCGGAGAACGTCTGTCTAAAAGCTGGTAAAACAAGGTTTATGAGCTCTCAATTTGCCTACACTTTCTCAGCACCCCTCATCCTCAGGGACCCCCTCAGCACATTCTCCATCCCGTTCTCTTTGCCAAGTCCCAACCGCGTGGGGAGCTTAGTCCATCTTCTATCTAAGCTCGGGCCCCGTGTCTTGCAAAACCTCTCTAGAATGTTATAAAGCAAACTGGGTCCATCCCTGCACCCCCTGTTTCACAAATAGTCGGTGCTGGGCCCAGAGACTTGCCTGACTCATCACCAGTCACACAGTGAGCCCTGCCACAGCCCAGAACAGGATTTTTTGATCCCAGCATTATTGACCTTTTAAGTGAGATGATTCCAGTTTCCTGTGCACTGTCAGATATGTCAGCCTCTCTGCTGTCTACCTTCTAGAGATCAAGAGTTCCACACCCCAGTCACAACCACCAAAATGTCCTCCAGGGGCTGTACCAGCCCCACTGACAATGACTGGCCTCAACACTGTGTGCTCAACACACCAGCTGAATCTTTGTTTTGGAAATGTAACCCAACTACCAACAACCAGTCACTGTCTTTCTCCCCTAACACGTAACATCATCTCTTGAAAGCAGGTACAACCTATGCTTTGCCAGGTACAGTGACACATGCCTGTAATTCCAGCACCTTGGGAAGCTGAGGCAGGATGATATGAGCAAATTTGAGCTCAATATATGCAATTCAGCAAGAACCTGTGTCAAACTTTAAAATGCCTGGGGATGGAGCTCAGGGGTAGAGTGCTTACCTAGCACATGCAAGACCCTGGATTAATGCACAGCACCAGAAGAGAGAGAGAGAGAGAGAGAGAGAGAGAGAGAGAGATAGAATGAATGAATATTTCCATTTCTACTTTTAGCATGATTATCAGGGTGTTTCCAGGGAAACGGGTGGAAGGAAAATGGAAAAAGTATTTGGACAGCAGTCCCTTATTCCATAGACCCTTGAGAAAATCCCCATCTTGGGCGCTCCTGGACTATCACCTGCTGATAAGCATAGCTAGAAAAGCAGGGCCTCAGCCACAGCCAGACTCACGGACTCACAGACACGTCATGATCAGGACCCTGCTGCTGTCTGCACTGGTGGCTGGAGGTAAGCCCTGTCGCCCTCAGGCTGGGAATGGGACCTCCTTGCCCCATCCCCTTCCCTTCAGTGCTATGATTATGAGAAAACCAGAGTGGAGTTTCAGCAAAGTGGGCTAAAGGGCAGGACTCCACGACCTCTCGGGGTCCTTCCAGAGCCAGGTTTCCTGTTTGGGGTCGGATATGCCGCGCCTCTGCTCTCCATTGCCTGGGTCGCTGCTTCCAGCACCCACCACCCCCTCTCTCTCCACAGCTCTCAGCTGCGGGCTCTCCACCTACGAGCCCCAGCAGAGCAGGGTGGTTGGAGGAGAAGATGCCAGGCCCAACAGCTGGCCCTGGCAGGTGAGCCAACCCCGCCGTCCTTGCTCGCGCCCTACCCTGCTCCTTTCCCATCACCCCCTTCACCCTCCACCCTGGGGTCTATTATGCGGGCAAAGATGAGGATGGCTGGAGACTCAGAGCACAGCAAGGCCATTTCTGTGCCTTAGACCAACCATGGGGCCTGGGAATGAGGGGCTGCTCCAGTTTAGTTCAACAAACTGCTGCCCCGCCCTACTACCCAGATGCACAAATTCACAGTCATTCTTACTCTGCCAGCCAATCACATGCTAGCTAGCTAATGTACCATTATTTTATGAGCCATTCATCACCATTTATGTAAATGTTTTCTGCTTTAAGTAACCAATCAGTGCCACTGATGCAGATTAACCCTCAACCATAGGCCAATCAATGTTATCAATCGTTATAAATGCTTTCTTACCTTGATACAACCACAGGGATATCAAGACTAAAATATCAGATGAGGCAGAGGCACAAATTACTAGACTGATCAAAAGTTTGCATTTAATGTAAATATAGTAAAATTTCACTTATCTGCATAATTGGGACTGAGCAATTGAATAAATGATTATAGAAAAATTATTTAAATCCTACAATATAATTTAAACATTTTAATTTAGAACACGTACACATAGATTCGTTTGATCTTTGGATCCTTACCGGCCTTTCTCCCATACTGTATCATGTGCAAGCCCATTTCTTTAAAGGAGCAGTAACTTTGATACACTCCCGGGGCAATCTGAGTAATTTCGTCACTTTCCCTGCAGTCTCCCAGGCACCTATGTCAGTAGCAAAAGCCCAGAGCCAGGCTTTCACTTTTCTCACAGCCTCACAGGATGTTTTCTCTGGGATGCGGAAGAAGGGCCCCTGCCCCTCGGCCACACATCCCGTTGCAGGTGCACCTGTGTTGAGACCAAATCACTGCGGCCTATGCCGCCTTCTATACCCTCACGTTGGTAAGTGGAGAGCCCCTGCTTCTACAGCTACCTCCTCACTTTGGAGCCAGTGACTGTTAGCCATGCAAGACTCTCCACACTTCCTGCCTCTGTAGCCCTAGGAAGACTTTTTTCGGGGGGAGAGTCTAAACCAAGTTAGAATCTTCTCTCTCACAAGTACTATTTGTATGACCTGGAACAATCAAATTAACCTTTTTCCATAAGCTATATTGGAAATATTGAACAAAGCCAGGCCTGGTAACTCACATCTATAATCCCAGCTCTTAGGAGGCTGAGGCAAGAGGATGGCCACAAGTGTGAGGCCACCCTGGGTGACATAGTGAGTTCTAGCCTGAACTACACAGCAAGACCTTGCCTCAAAAAATAAAAAAAATAAATAAAAAAAGAAAGAAAGAAAGAAAGACAAAAGAAATACTGAACAGACTGGATATGATGACTCATGCCTATAATCCCAGCACACTGGGAGACTGATGCAGGAAGATCCTAAGTTTGAGGACAGTCTGGGCAATATAGTGACTTAGTGAGATCCTATATCAAAATAAAAACAGCTTGGGGAGGTAACTCAGTACAAAGGGTATGGACGCAATGCCCAGAAGCATAATACATGGGGAGAGGAGGCGAGGATTTGTATGGCATGAACCACATTAGAGAGAAGTCTATAGCAGTCTTAGTTTACTCATCTATAATACAGGAATAAGGATAGCACTTTATGGGTTTGCTGTGCTTATGACGTGAGCTAGGATGGTGTCCAGCAGTGGCCAGACACAGCAAATTGAAGCTAGGCGTGGTGGAGCACACTAGTAATCCCAGCATGTGGGAGGCATGTAGATTGTGAATTCAAGGCCAGCACAGGCTACAGTGAGAGCCTGGGTGTGGAGGTGCACACATCTGTAATCCCAGCACTCTAAGAGGCTGAAGCAGGAGGGTGGCAAGGTGGAATCCAGCCTGGGCAACTTGGTGACTTAGGGAGACCCTGACTCAAAATCAAAAAATAAAAAGGGGTAGAGATATAGCTCAGTGCAAAAGACCTGGGTTCAAGTCCTAGTATCAAAAAAATTAACCTCAGCCATACTGAACTGAGGGATGCATCCTAAGGAAAATTCCCAACAAGGGAAAAAACCAACAACTCAATTTGCACAAGGAGATTTACAACAGTTATTTTAATACCCTAAGGTTCTGATACTTTGTCTGTCATGGATTCTGTGCTCGTTCTCATTCTTTCACCTGTTCCAGCACACGGAGTGGCTCTCTACAATGAGTACTGAGTCTGGGGGCGCCCCTTGGGTTTTGCACCCTGCTCTCCCTGGCCTGTCCCAGCCTTGCCCTCTGGGATCTTCCGCCAAGCTGTCTCAGCCACCCGGATGCCCACGTTTCTCCCCACAGGTCTCCCTGCAGTATATCGACTTGGGCAAAATGGTTACACGACTGTGGAGGATCCCTGGTGACCAACAGCTGGGTCCTAACAGCCGCCCATTGCCTCCGGTAATTGCCTCTTCTTGGCTACCTTCACACCCTGCTGGCTGCACTTCCTTCTGACAGCCAGTCCCAAAGGCCCTGCACCTCCCATGCACAGAGGCCTTGCAGAGCCTCTTGCCTGGCTGAGACAGCATTGGGCCATCTGTGACTCAGCCTATGGGTCACTGATAGACAGGAACAAGGTGGGGACTGAGTGCTGTGTGCCAGGCCCAGAGGGAGGTAGTAGAGGAGGCAACAGCCCCGTCCCTGCCCTCTTGGGGGAACCAGATGTGGCCTCTGCATCTGGAATTGTGTTCCTTTAATGACTTCAGTGACTTCTGCAAGCTTTAATACCATCACCTGAAAAAACAGAACAACCAGATTACTGCAGCCAAAGTGAGATGATATGTGAAAAGTCCTGACATTCAAGAAGTGCTCAATAAAAGTCCATTAGAACCAAGCATGGTGGCGAGGGTCTGTGATCCCAGCACTCAGTGCATGAGCCAGATGGATCACCGTGAGTTCAAAGCCAGCCTGAACTGCAAAGTGAGAACCTGTCTCAAAAGCACAAACAGAACAAACCGAAATATCTTATTGTAATTTATATACGAATTTTAAAGGCCCAGGAAAAAGAAAGTGCTAGGCAACTTGCTCTCTGTCTTCTCCCTTGCTTTTGACTCTGGCTTAATACACATCAGCTGGGACGCACCTGTGTGTCACTTGCAGAGCTTAGGCTGGTGTGACCCTTGCTGGGAGCAGTCTCTTCTCCCGCCTCATTATAAACTCATTCATAATATGGTGGAAGAGATAATTAAGGTCTGGAACTCAGGCATTGGGGCTCTAGTTCCAGGCCCTCAGTGGGCTCAGTACCCCTCTCGGGGCCTCAGTTTCCTCGTCTGAAAATGAGAGGTGGGAATTAAAGTAGACAGTGACCTACAGGACAACTGATTCCTGTTTTTGCTACATTTATCTCATTCCCTTCAGGACAATCCAGAGTTTATGTGATTGGGGTTTGATTTTACACCATAGTTTAGTATAGGAGAGTTGTATTATTGTGTGGTTCTACTTAGGATGTTGTATCATTTACATTATGATAGAACTTGTTGTCCCCATGAAAGAAAAACCCCAAACGCTGGTAGCAGACCCTGCAGCAGGGACTGATTCCATCTCCTGCCCTGACTTATGGGCAGGGCATCCTTGCCTGAGGCCCATGTCAGGAGGGAGCTGACACCCTCTGCTTGGCCCTGCCAGGAGCTCCAGGACCTACCGCGTGGTGCTGGGCCGCCACAGCCTCTCCACAGATGAGCCCGGCTCCGAGGCCATTGCAGTCTCCAAGTACGTGGTGCACCCGAAATGGAACAATAACGTTGCCATAGGGTAAGATCTGCCTGGGTGCGCTCGAGGCTGGGGCGGGCAGGGGCGTGGAGGGTTGTCATCCAGACCCATGGGAGGTGGAACCCCCCCCCAAAGCTGCCAGCCTGTGTTGTGTAGGGTCTGTGGGAGAAGCCTGCTGTCTACCCATCAAGCCCGAAGGACCCCGCCCCTCAGGGTCTCACTGACCTTTGGGCCTTGCAGTCCTTGTCAAGCCTTGCTGAATACTAAGTGCTTCCCAAGAGTCCCTGACATTCGGTGGAGTACGACAATCTCTCCTCACATTACAAGGCATTCTACATCTCCAAAGAGGCTCTGTTTCCCTGCCTGCACGGAGAGACTAATGACAGTGCACCAGCAAGATAACAGGGGCCTCTGAGCTCCTCAAAGGGCAGCAACAGTGAACCCTCTCTGCTGACACTCTGCCTCTGTCCTGATGCAGGTATGACATTGCCTTGGTCAAACTGGCTGAACCTGCCACCCTCAGCAACAAGATCCAGCTGGCCTGCCTGCCACCTGCAGGAACCATCCTGCCCAGCAACTACCCCTGCTATGTCACAGGCTGGGGCCGGCTGCAGAGTAAGTGACAGCTGGGTGCCCTGAACCCTGGCAGGGAAGGGAGGAGGTGTCACATCTGTGTAAGGAGGGTCTCTGGTCCCACACATCATCCCAGGTCATTTGGAAGTTCTGAAGAGGATCAGTAACAGACATGGATAAACCTACCAAATACAGTGGTCTCCATCCAAATTCCCAGAGAAGGAGCCCATTGGCTTAGTGAGAGTCAGCTGATCACCCCTGAGCCAATCATCAGTGGCCAGTACACTAACCAATCAAACATGAGTACACAGTGGAAGAGAAAAACATGGCTACCCCCACTGACTGGAAGAAATTAACAAGGGTCAGACAGAAAACTCAGATGGTGTCCCTACATTTTTTAAACTCAAGAGTCCCTTCATGCCTCTAATGCCTTCCCTCTGGTCTCATTTAGCCAATGGGCCAAGCCCTGACATCCTGCAACAGGGCCTGTTGCTGGTTGTGGACTACCCTACATGCTCCAGCCGCAGCTGGTGGGGCAGCACCATAAAGAACACAATGGTCTGTGCTGGAGGTGATGGTGTGATCTCCAGCTGCAGTGTGAGTATGCAAGCTCAGGTGCTGCCTCTACAGCAAAATGAGACTGGAAAAGGGGAAAACTCTAGAACCCCCAACATCCAACCTCCTGCCTCCTGTCAGAAGTGCTGAAAATACCTCTGGACATTTCAGAACCTGCTCGTTGTCCTTGTAGTGTCCATAAGTAACGTTTTGAGATGCTCCTTACATGGCTCACCCTGGCTCACTGCTGGGAAGTCCTTCCCTAGGTCTCATCAAGATCTCTCATTACCAACATTCCTCTTTGCTATGCAAGAGTGAACCAAGGGGAAGTGTTTTCTGGGTTAAGGGCTTTCTAAGGTGATTGCCATTTATTTGTTGAATTAACCCCATTAAGGGCCCAAGATGTCCCTCTGAAGGTAGCTGCCATAGAAGCCTGCCTGGAGACAGTGTCCTCACCAGGAGGAACTGCTATATTACAGACCCCACAGGGGGCTCAGGAAAGAGTTCTAAGGGGTTAGTCACGCCCTTCAGATCTACTGTGCCCCTACATTCCACCAACATTGGCCCCCAGGAAGCACCTGGTCACAGGAGGAAGTAGCAGGTGGTAGTAAAGAGCTGGGCCAGCTCACCCTGGAGAGGGAAGTCAGCTTGGCACTCTGCCTGTCCCAGCTTGGGCCAGCCCCTGCCCCCTGACCCAGAGGTTTTCCCTCTCAGGCGATCTAGGGATGCTCAGCACTCAGCCCATGAGCTTGTGGGAAGAGGAAATGACACGGGGCCAACAGAGTGCTTAGCTCAGCAGAAGGAAAGAGTGGCAGCTTTTTTTAGTTCTATGGTGCCACCTAGAGCTGTGACCAGAGAACTGGCTTCAGAGGACACAGAACTACAGCAGAGCATGAATGGGTTGAGTAAGGGTGCCAGGGGCAGCCCTTTCCTGCCCCTGAACCCCCGCTTGGCTTCCCCAGGGGGACTCTGGTGGGCCGCTGAACTGCCAAGCAAATGACGGCAAGTGGCAAGTGCACGGCATTGTCAGCTTCGGGTCTGGGCTGGACTGTAACTACTACCGCAAGCCGTCTGTCTTCACCCGGGTCTCTGACTTCATTGACTGGATTGAGGAGGTAAGAATCGAACCAGCCCTGGGCTCCACGGGTCTGTCCTAATACACTGTCCAAATCTCAGCTGTCTCAGACACAGAGCCAGGTGTGACCGAGCAGGCCAGATGGCCAGGGCACCAACAGGAAGAGCAAGCCTTGCTTGGCAGCTGGGCAGAGGCCCTGTGTTCTGGGGACTGCAGCCAGGGCAGCAGAGATGCCCACTGATGAGTGCCAGGAGTGGCAGAGGCAGCAACCTTGGGCAGAGGCTGCCCCCACAGCTGCAGAGGGGCTTGTGGAACCTTGCAGTGGTCCCAGGCCAGACTCACACCATATGCACCTGGGTCACACACAGCTGTGGCCCTGGGTGGGAGGGTGACGGGAGCACCTGCCTGCATAAACCTAGACAGGTGCACAAGCCCAGGATGCTACCAGCAAAAGGCACAGCAGGGGGAACACAGGTGGTCAAAGACTTTCACTGTTCCAACACACGTCCCTTGAATGACCGCATATGAGCCTTCAACAGTATCTAGCTTATTTATTTTAATAGATGGTAACAGGTTTCTTTACAAAATATATATACATATATTTTTGAGACAGGATCTTGCCATGTAGCCCAGGCTGGCCTTCAACTTGCATCAACCCTCATACCTTAGCCTCCTAAGTGGTGGGATTGCAGGCATGCACCACCACATCTGACTTGGCAAAAATATCAAGGTATGGGTGTGTGTCAAATAAAAGAGTTCAAATGCCTCTCGTGTTCTATCTGCATTTCCTGCAGACAGAAACATTGGTAACTCCATGGATGGGGTTTGTGTGCATCTAAAATAGACTTATATGTGCACAGACATACATTTTCTATTATTTATTTATTTATTATTGGTAGAGTAGATTGAACCCGGGACCTATGCACTGAGCTATATCCTCTGGGCATTTTTATTTTTTATTTTGTGAAATAGTTATGCTAAGTTCCTCAAAATCCTGTTCCTCCTGGCTCAACCTCTGAGAGCGCTGGGATTACAGGCATGTGCCACCCTGCCTGTCAACACACACTGTCTCTAGCCAGAAAAGGGTTTTGCTCCTCCACTGCAACTTAGATCACATTTTTTGTCAATACACAGATCTAGGTCATGCTTCTGACCAGCTAAATAGTGTTCCACAGTAGGATCATAATGGGGGATGCTGTGTCTCTTTCCTATATTTCATTCTTGTGTTGTTGCACTAGACACCCCTGGACATTCTTGCACGCTACCCTGAGGATTTGTACTCTACAGGTCCAGCAGGCTGGCAGAGTTGGCAGAGCAGAATGTTTAGGGGCTGGGAAAGGAGCTCAATAGAACAGCATGTGATTTGCATTGGAGAGGCCCTGGGTTCAACCCCCAGCACCACAAAAAAAATATTTAATGTATACTTTCAACAGCCCCTGAATGCAGGTTAGATTGCCTGCCAGGTGTGGAGGCCCACACCTGTAATCCCAGCGCTCTGGGAGCCTGAAGCAGAAGCATCATAAATCAGAGCCCAGCCTAGGGCCAATTAGTGGCTTAGCAAGCCCTTGTCTCAAGATCAAAAAATAAATAAAAACAGGCTGGTGGTAAAGCTCACTGCAAAAACACTGGGTTTGATACACAGTACCACATTAAAAAAAAAAAGGTTACAAAAGCTCCCATAACCAGCAGCTATGCCCCCAAAACAGCAGTTTTATTTGAGAAACAAATGAAATCTAAAACTAAAACCACATCCAACCATACAGATCTCCTCGTCACTTTTAGGGTTCCCCAAGGCCCCTGAACTGAAGTCCAAACAGGACTGCAGACAAAGACTTCCTCACAGGAAGAAGCAGCTGGTCAGGGAAAGCTGCCACCTGTCTTCTCCCACCCACGCTCAGAGCCCACAGGCAGGAGCTCCTGCACCAGGCCCCCTGCGGCTCCCACAGTGACTGAGTCAGGAAAGCGCCAGGGTGGCTCTGCTCTCAGCTAACCTGCCTATTTCCTGTGTGTCCCCAGGTGATTGCCAAGAACTGACCAAAGGAGTCTCTGGGACTGTCAGACCCGAGAAGGTAGTAGCAGGAAACCGATAATAAAGTGACAACTGCATGAATCACACTGTGGTCAGAGTCTTATTAGCAAGTGTCCTTCCCAACTCCAGGTCCTGAGAATAGCAAAGTGGCCTCAGGGGTGGATGCTCTGCTCTCCTGAGTCCCTCAGCAAGAACAACACATGGGAGGTGGGTGTCAGGACAGCAGACCTGTATGCCCCACTGTCTCCTCTGGGCCCCTGAGATCCACTGGACAAGAATATCACCCTCTCTGGGCTTATGGGCTCCACCTCGGTCACTCCTGGATCAAGTGGGGATCAAGTGAAATTATGCACGGGGAAATGGGGTTTTTTTATTTTGTTGATTTTATTTTGTTTGGTGGTTCTGGGGTCTTAACCCAGGGCCTCACACATGACAGCAAGTGCTCTACTGACATGGCAGAAAAGACTCCATTTTGTTTCCTTAGAACTCCATTTGAGAAGTCACTTAAGTTTAAACTCACTCCTAACCGCCTCCCCTCTTAGTTGGCCATAAACTCACACAAAGAGGAACAAGCTTTTATCTGCAGGAACAAACAGATAAGACAAACTGTGGGGCAGACTAGAATTTAACCCACCCTGACTGACTAACTAACATCTGGGAAATGTAAATCTTGTGACTGGAAAGCCCTAAACATTGTGCATTCCTGCAAATTCCTCCAAAATGAGGCAATCTGACTACCACAGAAATCTGTAAAGAATAAAAACTCTGGAGAACAAAGCCCCAGGGTCGACATTTTCTGACTCCCATGTCGGACTGTCATCTACCAGCTGAATAAATTTCCTCTGTCATCTACCAGCTGAATAAATTTCCTTTGTTCCAATATTCTCAGCCTCCTGTGAGTGCTTCCTTGCCACTACATTTTGGAGGCCCCAGTGAGACTCCTCACAATACAGGCCCTCATTTGAGGAGGCCCTGTGTCTCCTAGCCTCGTAGGTCAGTTTCTGGGTGGCAGGGCACCCCGGCTGATTTCAGCTAGGCCCCTGGGATGATTGTGAGGCAGGGTGCCATGGCTGCAAGATGGAAAAATCAGACCACACATCCTGACCTAGGCAAGAATCTGAGAATTTGGTTTTCTCATTGGGCTCATCCAGGGACTTGTTTCTTTTTCCCGACTGACAATTTGATGGGCCCAGGCTCCCAGACACAGCAGCCATCTGGTCCCAACATGGCTGAGAATTTGGTCAGAGTGTCGACTCTAAATTTGGTCTAAATTTGGTCAGTTCTGGTTTTTCAAAGCACTGTGAATTGATGGTGGGGAGCAGTTAGTAGTTCCCTGGTCTGCTCTTTTTGTCTGTTCTGTGTCTCCCCAAATGCACCTGTGCCTTCAGATTACACCTGAATTATTCTAAGTTGCATGATTCAGAATTCTGACAAATTCAAGTATGATTATTGGGGAAAGACGAAGGTGAAAAAGCCTCGCACTTTGCGTGAGTCAGAGCGGCTCTTTTTTGTCATGGGGTGGCCAGTGGAGGGAACTGATAAGTCACAAGGCAGCCAGCCTCACCCCCCCTCGTGGGAAAACTTTAACTCTCAATATTTCTCTCGTTCCCTTACCTGTTCCACTTCAGTTCCCCTTGGCCACAAAAGCTCTCCCTGCCCTCATTCACTCTGGCAGTTCACCCGCTCGGGTCATTCTGACATGAGCAACTCCTGCCGTTCAGGCTTCTGGCCAGGATGCCCTCCTGGCCGCTCAGGGCTCGGCCTGTTCTGGCCCAGGGACATCTCCTTACACCACCCCACTCCCGCCAGAAAAAAGAGCTTAAAGGCCCACGCTTTCCTTAGCTCAGGGGCTACCTTGGTCCGCTAGGTAGCCTGCTACTCTGTCCCTCCCCCAATAAAGACTTCTCTCGTGTCAGAAGGTCTGGTCTGGTTCTGTGTGGGATCTCGGTTTCTGTCAGGAATGATGATCAATCCTCAAGTAGCCAGCAGAGTGTGGGATGTTGTCACCAGGAAGCCTGGCTATCGGATAGGTTTCCCTGTATAGATTTTTGGCTGGGTGCAATTTCAACATTGCCTCAGTGGCTCAGGATGTGTATCTGTGGGTTTCCTGATCGAGTTCTTGTGATCAAAGAGAGGTTCTCAAAACAGAAGCCACAAGGAAGACAATCCCACATTGGTCTTTCCTCTCCACCACCACCCTATCTTGCCTTGTGCCCTCCTCACCACCTCAGGCAGCCCTCCTTGGAGCCTATGGTAGAGTCCACCACACTAGACGAGGAAGTTTCTTCCTCAGACCTGGTCCCCGTTCTTCCCCTCAAAAAGGCCACCATACCAGGACCAGGAGGAAATCCTCAGTCTACCTTGGTGTATGTTCCTTTCAGCATTAGTGAACTATATAATTGGAGAACTCAGAATCCCTCTTTCTCAGAGCAGCCTCAGGCTTTGATTACTTTGCTGGAGTTGGTGTTTAAAACTTACAGTCCCGCTTGGGATGATTGTCTACAGATATTGCTAACCCTGTTTTCTTCAGAGGAAATGGAAAGAATCCGGAAGGCAGCTGAGGATCAAGTGAGACTAGACACTGGGGGACCTGAACAGAAGAAAACAGAGACAATGGCTTACGTTATGCCCGGGGAGACCCCTGACTGAGATCATAACACTGGGGAGGGGTTACTGTGACTGGAAGCACACCATTGGGCATGGAGAAAAGGGTTTCTTCCTGCTGCCTGCCGCCCCACTGATTCAAACAAAGTAGCAGAAGTGCATCAGGGACCAACCAAAAGCCCCACCACATTTCTCAAGAGCTTCATAGAGGCTTAAACGTACACCCTGTTTGATCCACAAGTGCCTGAGAAGGCCAACACTGGCAACAAGGCTCTTGTTGTTGAGTCAGCCCCTGACATATGCTGCAAGCTACAGAGAGTGGAAGGGTTTGCAGGGATGAACTTGTCTCAGCTGGCTGAGGTCACCCCAAAGGTGTTTTATAATAGAGGAAACAGTGGAAATGCAAGCAAGAACAGACAAAGGTAATGATGGCAGCTTACGAGAGGCTCAGTCAGGAACTAGAGGAAAAGGGGAAAAGGGAAAATGGCCTCAGCAGGGAGGGCGCTCCTCTAGGCCCAGACCAATGTGCCTATTGGAAGAAGAAGGCACAGAGCTGCTAGACAAGGGGAAAAAGAGGGAAGTGTTTGTTATAGAGTCAGAGGATGCTTCCGAATGACGGGGCCATGGGTTTCTGCCTCTCAGCCCCAGGGAACCCATGCTAAGCACAAGTGCAGGGGGAAATCCTGTAAGATTTTTGGTAGATACCAGTGCAAATCTATCAGCAGTTATTCAGCTGATAGCCCCACCTCTAGATCAGAAATTATATATTCAGTGGGCAACTGGTCAGACTACAACACACTCTTTTTGTGAGCCATGACAGGTTCAGCTTGGGCAACAAGAAGTCAGTCACTCTTCTGTGCTTATGCCTGACGGTCCCTTCCCCCTCCTGGGCCAAGATCTTTTTTGCAAGCTATGGGCACAAAGTTCTTTTACTCCTCAGGAAACTATTTTAACCTCAGGAGAAGAATCCTCCCTAGAGGCTCATGTTTTGACTGTTACTTTACCTATGCCAGAGGTGTATCACCTCCTAGATTCCAATGCTGGAGAGCAATCCACTCTCTCCTCTTGGGCTCAGCATTTTCCCAAGGTTTGGGCAGAAGACAGTCCCCTAGTTTGGTGACTCACATGTCCCCAGTAAGAGTAGAATTGGTGGGGTAGGCAAGGTCGATTCACATGAGACAGTACCCAATGGCTATGGAAGCCAGGAGAGGAATTAAGCCCACATTTAGAGGCTGCTTGAAGCAGTATACTAAGAGAATGAAAGTCCCCTGGAATATGCCTTTCTTGCTGGTCCATAAACTTGGGACCAGTGAATATTGCCCAGTTCAAGACTTGTGAGCTGTCAGTGCTTTGGTTGCTACCTTTCACCCCACTGCACCCAACCCCTATACTCTGCTCAGTTTGCTTCCACCTACCCAGACCTGCTGTACTGTGTTAGCCTTAAAGGATGCTTTCTTTTGTATTCCCTTGTCTGTTGCATTGCAAGAACCGTTACAAAGTGCAAAATTAGATCTTCCTGCAGCTTGCAGAGTCACGTTTATTGGAGGTGACAAACTTATCCCAATTCCTATAGGAATTTGGGGTCCCCCGCCTGAGGGAACAATTGGTCTTCCACTGGGAAAGGCTTATCTAAATTTAAAAGGAATAATTATTATGACTAGTGTGATTGATGGTGATTGTGGAGATGAGACACAAGTTTTTGCATGCACTATGGATCTCTGGGTTTTTTTAACAGGGCCGGTGGGTGCAAGCCAGCAGTGCAGAGTAGAAACCAAGGAGCTCAACTGAGGCTGGAGCCGGACAAGGACAATGGGGGTGGGAGGGACCCAAATGCCTGTTTTGTCAAAACACCATGTCAGCTGCAGCAGGGAATACAGATGATGTACTCAGGGACGGCACCTCTGTCCTGGAGCCAATTGACAGCCACGGCTTGCCTTTCCTAAGCTTCTCAGCATGGGCAGCGTGGAGTGCACCACCGACCACCCTTTCACGTGCACAGGCAAGGTTGCTGCTCTTACATCACAGATGGCTGTAACGTCTACAGCCACTAGTGAACTGCACGGGTATGAGCCTAGCAAAACAGGAGCCAAATGCAGACAGATTTGATTCACAAGTGGGACAGAAATTACCATGCTTCAATTGGCTTTTAATAAAACATAAATAAAGGTTATAAGCCAATCCTTAGAACCGGTGCTAGGGTATCACATGTACACAGACCCAGGAAATGGGGTACAGCCAGGCAGGAAACCAAAGTAAAGGCACCAAGAGAGCTAGAAAAATCTTAAAAATCACTTACAAACTTACCTAAGATGTAAAAATCAAAATCTATAAAGTTCAGTTAGTCCATACTACAAAAAGCCTCAATCTGATTTAAATCTTGTAGAATTTTTTCAGTGACTAAGAGAATGCAATCAATAAAATCTATGATTAAAACCAGGAATACATCTCTATCTGAAATTGCTATTGTTTTCTGACTGAGCTCAATCTGCATAATTTCTTTAGATACATCTTTGCTGTGTTAAGTCTCAGAAGGTTTCCACAAGTGCTGTTAAAAAAAAAAAGGGAAGTCTACATACATGATAATATTAACCTGAATTATAGTAAGTCCTACAGAGAGAGATCCCAGGCACATGGTTAGAAGAAGGTCTAAAAGAAAGGGACACAACAGTTGCCAGTATTCTTAAGACAAAATAAAATACTAAAAATATATTAGTTATGGACAAAAGGAAAATTAGTTATGGATAAAATGAAAATTCTTCTTATAAGAAATCTCTGCTAATTGACCTACAAAAAAGGTTCTGATTAGTCTTTTTATAATTGCAAAATTTTAAATTTGTAAAAAAATTATTATAATTCAATTTGGCCAAAAATATAATTGAGTGCATTCTGATTTTATAAATACATTGCTGTATGTGTGTGTGTGTGTGTGTGTGTGTGTGTTTCTATGTTTGTCTCTCTGTTCAACCTGTAAACAGCTGTTTTTCGTTTTTTTTTTTTTAAAGAGAGTAGTAAATGAGAAGCAAACAAACAAAAAAATAGAACAGCAGCAGCATACCAGGATCACAAACACAAACAGATCAAAGCAAGAACATTCACAGTGATACAGGGTCTCAAGACACAACAATACGAATCAACAGTGTTGTTACATTACATATTGCTATCCTCAACTACACTGCTCAGAGTACCAGATGTAAGAATGAAAGATTGCTCAAACCAATGAAGAAAATAAGAAAATAATTCTTCAATAAAAAATTAGAGATACATGGCTGTGCCACAGTGGGCCCCGCGGCTGCTCCGCTGTGGGCCCCACGGCTGCCCCGCTCTGCCCCGCTGTGGGCCCCGTGGCTGCTCCACTGTGAGCCCCGTGGCTGCTCCGCTGCTGCTCTGCAGTGGGCCCGGTGGCTGTCCGCTGAGGGCCCCGCTCAGGGCACTTCATGGACTGGACCCACCCCCACCCATACCACGATGACAGGGTGGAGCCAGGCGGTCCACTGTGAGCATATGTGCTTTCCCACCTCCAACCATGGCAGTTTGTACGCACCCATGTATGTTATAGTATAGTCTGAGGCAGCTATATCTCTTCCCAAGGCGAGAGTCCAAGGATATAGATAAACCCAGGAGTACAGTTATTATCACAGGGAAGATGAATGATTGAGTTACGGTAGGGCAACAAAGATGAGGGAGGAGAAAAAATTTTTTTTTTTTGTGGTACTGGGGATCGAACTCAGGACCCTGCGCTTGCTAGGCAAGCGCTTATTCCACTGAGCTATATCCTCAGCCCTGGAGGAGAAAAATTGAATGATCAAATGGGCCATCATCTGTGTAACTGAGTAACAAAGATGAAGGTAACATTATGTAGGACAGCATCCAGAGCTAATTCCCTTCTATGTTCTCTATAATTCTGTATTTCCTCAATCGCTTTTGTATTAACAGAAGTGATGATAACTTTATATTATACAGCATCCAGTGCAAATTACCTACTATCTTCTCTATAATTTGGTATCTCCTTTAATGTTTTTGTGTTAACTAATGTGAAGATAACTATGTAATACAACATCCAGTGCTAATTCCCTACTATATTCTGTATAACTTTGTATTTTCTGTATTGTTTATGGCTTTTCTGGTTCATATGTCTCCATTCTTTTGTCTTTAAAATAAAATTTAAAAAAAAATTAGAGATAATACAGTTTCACTAGACAACATGGTGGGAGTTCACCATTGTAATTCCACTGCATATTGTTACCTTCAAATCAGTTGCTCAGACCACCAGACGTAAGCATGCAAAATCAATCAGAACATAAAAAGTTGTAAGCTTCTCTTAGACAATCAACAGCGAGTTCGAGAGCAGCCCATGCTGGAGTCCTCCCAGTGCTGCTAGGAGTAAGGTTGGCAGGAACTGTTGGCTGCTCTGCCACAACCCTACCACCAAGCTACAGTCAGACAGCGATGGCGAACCTTTTAGAGATGCACGCCCAACTGCAAACCAAAACCCACTTATTTATAACCCATTGCCAACACTGCAGTTAAACTTGAATATGAAGCTTGAGTTTAGAAGAAAACAACTCATATGTGAACATTTTTTGTCTTAAGAGAAAACACACATGCCATCGGTTCGCCACCACTGCCACAGCCATTTTAACAAGTATTTTATTTTGAGGTACCCAACTCTGGGAAAATGTTTTAAAATAGAAAAGTTTACTTTATGAGGGAAGACAAGGAGTTGGAGCAAAATGAAGAGGGATGGAGGCAAAAAGAATCCATATGCACCTACGACTTATCTTTAAGACTAAATAATATAACAAAAGAATGTAAACCATTGCTGGCACTTCATTTAGAATTCCAGACCCAGCTGTTTAACGCTAGTAGCCAAAGCTGGCTGACCTGAGAGACACTGGTCTGTCTGAGGCCCCAGATCCCTGCAGACCCTCGCTCCTCCAGTGGGGACAGTTGTTACCCACAGCACAGGTGGCAATGTCTGAAGATGGCTGTGGTCAGGGAGCTGCTCCAGGCATTGGTGACTGGGACCCAGGGATGGCACAGACCATCCCCCGATGCCAGGGTGACCCCAGGACCAAGGATCACCTCGCCCACAGGGCATCCGGGCAGAGGCCACGCGGTGTCCACAGCTTTCTGCTCCTCTCCCTCCACTCCTGGACGCTGCTCTCCACTCTGGACACAGCTGAGACCAGTCTGCTGCATGGTGAGGGGCGGGAATTTCCCAGCTCTAAAGCCTTTGACTTGTAGGATGTGGTGGCCTCAGCCACCTCCAGGGCTGCAGCAGCAGGAAAATTATGGGGTGAACAATGTGGCAGGGTGGCCAGCCCTGGTTTCATTCAGTTTTAAAGAAAAGTTTTTTCCGGAGGAAATTAAAGCACCCAGGAATCTGTTTGTAAATCCCTCTCTCCGACACAGCATTAGCGACCTGTGAAAATACAGCGGCAGGGAAGTCTGTGAGTGCAGTGCTCTCCAGTGAATTGAGAGTTCAAGAGGCCAACAATGTCTGCTAAATGGAAAAACAGCTCCCCACCCACAGCCTCCTTGAGTGGGGTTCAGAGCAAGCACCTGGACTACACAGCTAAAGAACACAAGAATTGCTTGACGGGGTGGCGCAGCCTCTAATCCCAGCACTCAGGAGGCTAAGCCAGGAGAATCCCCTTGAGTTTAAAGCCAGCCTGGGTACATCGTGAGTTCAAGGCCAGCCTGGACTACAAAGCCAGACCTATGTCTCAAAAAGTCGAAACAACAAAAGGAAAATGAAAATGCCAACCTTAAAGGATCACAAAGTTCTACTCAGAATGAAAGGTCTGCATGAAGAAAAGTCAAGGGAGGAGATGAGGCTCCCAACCAGGAGCCGAGTGCAAGGTTTGGCTCTGGGAGTCCTCCACCCCTCCCCTGCTGGGCCCTGGTGGCCTCTGAGGGTCCCAGGTCCATGTCTGTGGCACCTGAGCCCCCTGCATTATGTCTCCTATCCTGGGGTCTGATGAGCAGTGCTTAGCCTGTAAAGTCCCTCCCTCACAGTGGCTCCAAGCCTGATATCCCTGTCGCTGGGCAAAATACAGGGCTGACCTAGAGGAACCCAGCTGTATCCTCAAGGCAGCCAGGGGCTCTGACTGGCTGTCCAGGGAGTGAGGCCTATCCCAGGAGAAGCAGGGGAGTGCACTAGAGGACAGTCAGGATGCTCCGGGGCCAAGAGCAAAGGATGAAAGCTACAGGGACAGGCAGAGCACGGCCAACCTTCAGGGCCACCACACTTGGGCCCCTGAGTGGTCCCACTCAGGAGGGGTTCACCTGGGGGCCTCCTGCAAGGCAGGGGAACGTGACCCTCTGCAAAAAGGGTAACTGTCACCACAGGCAGTCATATCTCACATTAAAGTACTCACCCTGAGCAGCAGGTACTGCAGGTCTTCAGAGGGAGCCCACTGCTCCAAGATGCCATCCAGGGTCTCAATATACCAGGAGCCGCGCATGGGATGCCTCCAAGAGACGAAACCTACGGGAGGAGGAAACCCCAAACTGCTGGGGAGCCGCCTCCTTGCCAAACACGAGCGCTCCAGCCACCTCCAGACCGTGACCCATCCACAAAGCGGCCCTGGGTTCAGTCTCCAGAGGCCACACACGCAGGAGCAGCCCATGCCCTGTAGCTCTGTGTCACTCATACCTTCCCTCACTCTTGTGAGCAACCCCTGACTGTGGCTGTGACTCCTGTGGTCCCAGCAAGGACACCACACCTGCCAAAACTCACACGACCCCCTCGTGGTAAACACTGAAGCACCATACTCCTTCCCTCCTGCTATGTGCCAGGCCCCGACTGGGGCACTCACAACACCCCCCCAGGTGTGATTACTTTTCACATCTTAAAGGTAAGAAGACTGAGGCAGGGCTGGACGAGGGGGAGGCAAGCAGGGTCACAAGCCCAAGGGCTGTGACTCCTTCAACTGTGGCCCCAGTGCCTCACCAGCCTGATCCTGAGCTGAGGCCCAGAGAGGCGCAATCCCTTGTTCGGGGTCATAGGCACCACAGTGTAGAACCAGGACTTGACTCTGGGACAGACAGGGCCCTGGCTGGAGAGACACACTCACCTGGGAAGGTAGAGTAGGACACGAGGATGTCACTGGCTGTGGGCAAACTCGACACTGCGTCAGGCTGGTCTGTGGGCTCCGGGCCTCCCTGGAATGGGACTGCGTCGGACTCATCACTGCTGCCAGGGGCCTCGGCATCAGGAGTCACAAAGGACACATCAAACCCGTAGTCCTTCTGCTCTGCAGGAAGCAAAACCAATGCCACTCGTCACTGAAATAAATACATCAGTGTTTCCCCTGACAAAGAAAAGCCCTCAGAGGAAGGGGCACTTCCATGCTCAGACTCTCAGAACTGTGAGCGCAATCGACCTCTTTTCATTATACAGCAACCAGCCTCAGGTATTTTACTACAGCAACAGAAACCTGATGAATACATGGGGGTGCCGTAAGGATGGTGAGACGTGGTGGGGATGAGCAGAGGGGCTACCTGAGAAAGCCAAAGAGACAACAGAATCAGAGAAGGGGGTGGGAAAGGGGTGTGGTGCGTCAGACAAGGATACCAACTGCAGAGCTTCATCCACCTCCTCCTCCCTCTGCACATCAGACGTGAAAGCCTAGCCTGAGCAGTGGGGGGGGTTACATGATTTATGTGTGACTTGGTCCTTACAGAGCCTCATTAATTCCAAACTCCCTGGACGGCAAAATTAATTTTCCCGTAAGAATAAGTGCCAGTGGGCAGAGGTGGGGTTGTGGTTTGTGTCTAGATGTCCCCCCAAAGCCTCATGCATTCACGGGGTGGGCTGCTGCAGTCTGGCATTGATTCATGGTCCAACGCCGGGCTCACGGGTGTGAGTTTGAGTGCTACACCCGCCCTGGGGCAGGCAGCCTGAATACAACGTAAGGGAGGGAAAGAAGCTGGCTCGCAGGCTCCTCCCTTTTTGCTCTTGTTGCTTTTGCTATTTTTCACCACCATGAAGTGCTGCCTTCTGTATGTCACTCTGCCTTGGAGCCCACCAAGTCTGGACTGAAACCGCCGCAAACTGTGAGTTGCATAAACCTTTCCTTCCTTAATTCTGGGCATTGGGTGTTTTGTCTCAGCAACAAGAGAAAAGTAACCAACACAGTGTGTCCTCTCAGCATGTAAGATGCACAAACCCTGTGACACAGGGAGGTCTCTTTCTGCCCTCTTGGCATGGGCTCTGAAATTCTAAAGGGTCACCCCCAAACTGACGGCTCGGCCTGATGGAGGCAGCTAGCTGGCTTGGCCAAGTGGTCATACTACGCAGCAGTGAACCTACTGGCACTCCCAAGTCAATGACTTGGGGCCATTATTTTCCAGCCCTGTCCTGCCTTCTCTCCTAGTGAAGAGGGGATTTTCACTATTGAAGGATTTTACCAATTGTTTTACCTGGGTGTGGTGGCACACACCTGTAATCCTAGCTACTCAGGAGGCTGAGGCAGGAGGGTCGCAGGTTTAAGGCCAGCCTGAGCAACCAAAGGACCTAACAAAGACCATGTCTGAAAATAAAATTTTAAAAGCTGGGCTAAGGACGTAACTTAGTTGCAAAGCAGTGCCTGATATTCAGGAGGCACCAGGTTCAACCACCAGTACTGCCAAGTAATTAATTATCTTCATATTATAACAACAAATTTTAAAATAATAATTCAACAGTCACCAGGATCCAAGACAGACACTGTTGTTTCTGTACTTCTGTCCTTGGTTGATGTGGCAAAAGCTTTAAACACCTGGTCACACAGCCTGAGAGAGACAGAGCAGGGGCTGCATCTCCAAAGGGGGGGGGTGCGTCTTAGTCACAGCATCTTAATCCACCTTCATCTCCTTAATCCAGCTCCGAAATCTTGCTGCTCCCAGTAGGTTTTGATTTGTTTTGTTTTCATGGCATGAGGACACAGTATTTCAAGTTTTGCTTAGATAGTTTCACATGGTTCTATTCTAAATTCAAATAATCAGAATCTACATAACATGCAACCAGAATGTGAGCTATGTTCGGCTGGGGACCCGTCTACAGGCTCAAAGGGCCTGGCCCTGCTCTTGGATAGCTGCCCGGGGAGCGACGCCATCTCAGTCCCAGGAGCAGGTGCTACTGCAGGGGAAGGACGGGGCTGCAGGGTACACAGGCCAGCTCACCTGGACTCGTGCAAGAAAGGGGATGCTTAGGGAAGACTTCCTATAGGTAGTGATAATGAGTAACGGTAGTGACCAGGTCAGCGGAGGCCTGCAAGAGTCCACCGAGGGACACCACAGATCTATAGATGACACAGGTCCTCCTTGCAGCTGAGAAGGGATGGGGGCAGACAGTAGCTGTCCCAGAAAGCCAGGATCCCCATGCAGCTTCATTCCTAATTTGCTTTGTGCCTTTCACGTGATTTCCAGGAGAAAGGAGGCCCCCAGGCCTCAGCGCTGGATGCCGAGAATGGCTGAGTTAAAGCAGCGTTTCTAAAGCCCCAAGAGCAATAGCTTCCCCATTCTGTGATCATCCCCTGAGCTAACAGCACCAGGGTAGGAGGAAGGGAGCTATAAAGTGGCACCGAGTCCTCAAGTGGGGGTGGAGGGAGTCACAGTGTTTAGTTATTAAAATAAATCAGCTGGGCGTGGCGGCGCATGCCTGTAATCTCAGCACTCAGGAAGCTGAGGCAGGAGGATCATTGCACATTCGAGACCAGCCTGGGCGACAAAGTGAGCTCAAGGCCAGCCTGAACTGCAGAGTGAGACCCTGTCTCAAAAAGACAGATAAATAAATAAAGTTAGTAAGTCAGAGTGCTAGATGGCATGCACCTATTTTTTAGCTACTTAGGAGGCTGAGGTAGGAGGATTGTTTTGAGTCTAGGAGTTCTGTTCAGCCTGGGCAACATAAACACATCCTATCTCAAAAAAACTAAAATAAGTAAATGATTCAATAAATAAAATCAGAGTGCTGTGACTTAAATACATCCACAGAAGTTCATGTCTTGAAAACTTAATCCTTAAATTCATATTTTAGAGGGGTTATGAGTGGGACCCTCAGGAAGTAGTCAGGGTTAGATGAGGTGGTGGGGGTGGGACTCTCGGGAAGGCAAGAGTGGCTTTATAAAGAGAGCGAAGCCTGGCATGGTGATGTATGATGAATTTCCCAGCTAATCAGGAGGCAGAAGCAGGAGGATCCCTCGAGCACAGACGTTTATAGCTAGCCAGTTGCGACCCTGTGGCGATGATGATGGCGATGATGAAGGAAAAGGAGAAAGGGGAAGAGGGGGAGGAGAGGGAGGGGAAACAGGAAGGACAGGAGGAGCGGGGAGACGACGAGGAGGACAACAATGCCAATGATACAGACGAGAACACGACCGCGGAACCCGAGCCGGCGCACTTCTATCTCCCCACGACGCCCTCCGCCACGCTAAGGTGCCGCGCAGGCGCCCCCGGATGTTGGCACCGTGCGCCTGACCACCAGCCTTCAGGACTGAGCTCCCTGAGCCTGCACTCTTCACCCACCTCCCAGTCTGTGCTGCTTGCTCAGAGCAACACAAAGTCGCCTAAGACACAAAGCAACTGTAAATAAGCCCAGGAATGGTGAAAATTTTCTCCAAATCACCAAGACTTGAGCTCTTGGGAATGCCAATCGCTGAATTCTTTAGTTGCCCCTGGCAGCTCGGCTGCAGCCTCCCTTTCTCTAGGTCAGTGTAAATAGATTCTATCCAGATGGCAGGGGTCAGAGAATCACAGTGACAGGGAAGATAAGAAGGTATCGCCGCTCTGTCCTCTGCTTGGTTTTCACCCAGCCTCGGAAGCTCAAGTTCCCACAGTCACAGGAGCCCACGATGCCACTGCACCCTGAAACGAAGACCGATCTCTTTGGAGATGAGGCCGAGCGCCCTCTAGCGAGTGCGGGGGACCACCGTGTGGCGACAGTGAGCAAGTCCGTGTCTGAGACCTCTGATTGGCTGGAGCAGCCCAGCGAGGGAGTGGGCGGGGAAGCGGGTAGGGAGAGGCTCCTTCCCTGCCAGCTACACCCACAGGAGCTGGAAAACTACTTACCACCACCACAAGCCTGGATGAAAAAGAGCTTGGGCTTCCCTCCTAGGCTGGGGCAGTTGGTCCCGTTGAAGATGTTCACAATTTTCTCGACAGACACAGAACATCCGTCTGTGCCATAGACAGCGCCCGGGAACTGGCGGTGGCTGGCCTGGAAGACCAAGAACCCTGGTCACAAAACCAAGACACTAGTACAGGAATCAGGGCCTTCCCGGCAGTCTTGTAGGGTCCAGGCATTCAGAAGATCCAAGATAGGGTGTCACAATGGCAGGGTCAGAGCAGGCTGGCTCTGGAAGGACACTGGTCAACACCTGCTGCAGGGTGGGCATCTCTGCCACAGCTAAACACGGAGAGATGCTGTTCCAGCTTCAGCTGTCCGTGCACAGGAGCCTGTGGGGACCTGGTTACAGGGCAGACTCTGAATGCACAGGTCCATAGCAGGGGCCTGAGGGCTGTATCTCTCACAGGCTCCAGGAGATGCTCTGTGCCACACTAGGAAGAGAAGTCTCAGAGGGCCAGCCCTCGCTAGCGGCAGCCCAGAGCTGCATTGTGAGGATGCTGGACTGGTCAGGCCAGAACCTGAGGTTATTCATGAGAGGCTCAAAGAAATCTGCCAGTTTTAAAAACACTGTGAAGCCAGGCATGGAGGCACACACCTATAATCCCAACTGTCTGGGAGGCTGAGGCAGGAGGATCAAGAGTTTGAGCCCAACCTGGGCAACTTAGTAACTTAATGAGGTCCTATCTCAAAAGAAAAAAGAAAACAGAGCTAGGGACGTAGCTCCATGTGAAGGTCTTGATTTCAGCCCCTAGTGCTGAAAACAATAAAATAAACACACTATCAAGCCCACAGGAAGACCTCAAGGCCACCAGTGTTTGACTCCTAGTCTGACCACCCCTGAGGAAACCAGGGTCCGGTAGGAGGAAGGGAATGGCTGCCAATGAGCAGCACACGAGCAGGTCCCTGCGTCCTGAGTCCCACCCAGCAGCCAAGGGCCCACAGGGCTGGGAACAAAACCCAGAGGCACAGCTTTGGGGACAAACCCTGTCCCTCCCTGCTACTCCCAGACTCCTCAGGACTCCGCCCCACACAGGAAGGCACTTCCAACTCCTCAGAGGACCAGGCGGCCCTGGGAAACAGCAGGGGGTGGGCAGAGCCCCACATCCTCTTCCCAGGAAGCCATGGGTACTGTGGACACAGGAAGAGACAGGGCTTCTGTGGGCCCTCCAAGGACAGCCTCTGGCCTGCACCCGCCAGAGGAGCGAGGCTGAGAGAGGGAGGCTCCTCCTACCTGACAGCCATGCGACAGGATGATCACCACGCAACAGTCCAGAACATAATGGTCCCGCTGTGCCAGCTGTGCCAACGCCTGGACCATCTCCTACAGGAAGAGAAGGCTGCGGGTGAGCCAGAGGGAAAGATGGGTCAGCTGTCCCCACACGCCGACTCCTGTTCCTGCTGAAGGCCAGGGCACAGCACTGACTCTGCATCCAGAGACCAATACTGAAGTGACGGTCACCATTCTCAGGGTAAAAGTGCTATTCACTTCATTCCCATAACAACCCAAAGAGGTGGATTACTCTTGCTTTCTAGACAGGGAAACTGAGGCATAGGATATCACTAGCAGGCAGCCGCAGGAGTCCATTTTCAGACCTTCCTTCCCCAAATGTGATGCTTGACTGTCCTAAGGGTATAAGGCCTCATTTGGGGAGTCAGCTTGCTTTTGAGGTCCCTCACATGACACTGACCCACTCACCCCCATCTCCGTCCCCGGACAGCAGCCGTACCTTGGCAGTCAGGTTGTGCCTGACCTCCACCTGGAAATGCAGCCAGCAGAAGCGGCGCTGCATCTTCTCGCAGTCGATGTTGGAGCCAGTGCGCCGGCTGAGCTCCGACGCCTGGCAGAAGTCCACATTGTTGATAATGAGGCAGTGGCCGCAAGGCTCCGCGCTCAGGACATATGCCTGCCGAGGACACACACCCGCAGCGTCAACCTGGAGTGACCCTGCTTTTTCTTGCACATGTGCCTAATTGTCTGAAGGGTGGCACAGGACAGGGGGTCTGCACAAGCAGCAAGGTCCCCAGCCAGCATTCCAGATCAGGGCTCGGGGATGGTGGTGCCAGCCCCCACACACACACCCAAAGGACCTCACACACAGGAGCTCAGGCTATAGCCACCCTCAGAGTATCTGAGACTCCAGCCCCTTTAATTCCCACCCAGCACAGTGTTTGCCTAACTTCTCTGTCACTTGCCACAGGGCTCCACAGGACTGTGTGATCTCGTCCCCAGCACAGAGTCTGTGAGCACCATACAGTAAACAGACCGGAAGGACAGCAGCAAGGGTTTGGTGCCGATCCCCACCCCTCACAAGCTGTGTCCCCTCAGCTTGACTGAAGAGGAAGTGCAGGCTGGGACAACCTGTTTCAGCAAGCACTGGGCTGGGGTCAGCAGGCTGTGGAGAGCGGGGACCAGAACCTCACTCTCCAGCCAGGCCAGGGGCCCCAGGCTCTGGGCACAGCTGCAGGGAAAGACTTGGAGACAGGAGAGGGACAGGCCACACCCACTGTCACATGAGAACTCACCAAATCTGCATTTCCCTTCATCCTCTCCTGAGAACCTGGAGAGACAAAGAAAGGAAATGTGAACTTCGGACATCGGGGTTCACCAGGGAAAGGCCAAGGGACCATGTGAGGATATAGGAGAGCAAGGACTTAGGGGCCTCAGGCACTGCCAGTGGGAGAGTCAAGCCATGCTAAAAACTGGCTACAAGTCCCTCACAAAGCCAGCACACCTACCCTACACCTCCCAGGTCCAAATCCACAAGGAGAGAACGTGTGTGGACATGAAATGGCTTGGCCATGAACATTCTTGGAGGCCTGATGCATAAAGGCCCACAGTGGATCAACCACCAGGATGCACAAAGTGTGTAACAGATTACACAGGGAACACCAGATGTGGTGCATGCAACACTACAGGTAGCCTTGAAAACGTGACGCTATGTAAAAAGAAAGTCAGACACCATGGAGCAGAGACAGAGAAATTCCAGATCAGAAAGGGCAGGGAGACCCCAGGCAGCAGAGACTCCCATCTCTGGGTTCCGTGGGGCCAAGCACACAGTAGGTAACCCTGGAAATATCTGCAGAATGAGAATGAGATCATATTCATCTTCCTTCTGTCTCAAAATAGTATTTGTTTCAATTAGCAAGAATCAACCAATGCCAGCCAGCAAGGTCGGAAGATCTGTTTTTCCTTTCTAAACCACAACATGCAGCTGCCTCTGCTCGTGTTCCCAGGGTAGCTCAGAATCACTTCAGCTGAGAGTGGGCCAGGCCCCTGCTGGAAACTGCTCTTGACAACTTCAAAGAAGCAGTCACATACAAAAAAAGTCACATCCTGATTTTTAAATTAGAAATGGTTTGACTTTACCCAAAGACTCCCATAAGTCTACAGACCCAGTTCTGAGAATATCTGCTCATTTCCAAAATTCTACTGCACCCCAAAAATATAACCATTATCCACTATGAGGAACTCGCTCTTCAATTAGAAGAAAATGCTCCACAAAGCAAAAGGGATGTTGCATCCCGCGCTATGCTAAGCTGGAAGTTGTGCTGGTTTCCTTATGTGCTTTGCGCGTAGGATGGATGGTAGGGGAGACTAGAAGCACTGTGTGAAGCTCCCTGCAGTTTGCAGGCAAGCTGAAGAGAAAAGTGCTCAGTATAATTGTAAAACTGCCAAAACAACACTACAGTGTGATGACGCTACTAGTGGTTCTGGTGGTTAGAAAGTCCTTCCCGAACCACCCTCCCACCATACTGGAGATTTAACTCAGGCCCTTCACAACAGGCTGCATACCTACCTACCTATCTACTTCCTTCCTTCTTCCTTCCTTCCTTCCTTCCCTCCTTCCCTCCCTCCCTCCCTCCCTCCCTCCCTCCTTCCTTCCTTCCTTCCTTCCCTCCTTCCCTCCTTCCTTCTTTCCTTGCTGAGATAAGATCTCACAAAGTTGCCCAAGTTGTCCTCCAACTTTGAAATCCTCCTGCCTCAGCCTCCTTAGGTACAGGGATTACAGACATTTATCACTATGCTGGGCTGCTTTTTCCCCAAACTTGACCTTTGTGGCTGACTCTGGCCTATAATCCCCCCACTCTGAGGGAAGAGGATCACAAGGTGCAAACACAGCAACTTGCAAAAAATCGCAGCCTGGAAATTTATCAAGATACTGTCTCAACTATTAATTTTTTTTTTTTCACACAAGGTGTTGCTAGGTAGATCAGGCTCCTCAACCACAGTTGAAGGCCAGCCTGACCTACATAGTGAGACCCTGTCTTGAAAAAACAAACAACAAAAGAGGATGCTCTTGGGGATCCACAGGCTGCAGGGGTGTCTGGAGGGAACAAATCTACACAAGGCCACCAAAAGAGGAGGGGAAGGCATCCCAGGAAGAGGGCTCGTGTGTATACACACACACACACACACACACACACACACACACGGGTGTCACATCTAAAAATAAAGAAGTTAATTCCATTCTGAAGGGAGACATTTTCCCTCCCACATATAAAGACAAAGGCACCCTCTCTGGGGGGACCCTGTGACTTGCCCCCCCAAGCAATTTTTTTATAGCCCTAAGCACAGCTGTTATTATAAAAACCTATTTGGAAGCCAGCTGTGGTGGCACACACCTGTAACCCTAGTGCTCCAGTAGGCTGAGGCAGAAGGATTGCCAAGTTTGGGCCCAAGCTGGGTAACTTAGTGATTTAGCGAGACCCTATCTCAAGATAAAAAATAAAATACTAGGGATACAGCTCTATGCAAAGGCCTAGGATACAATCCCCAACACCAAAACAAAACAAGACCTAATGGTAGGGCATGAACCGAATCTCTGCCCCTCTCTGTGAAGGCAAGGTCTGTACACCCTTCACCAATGCTGTGACCCCAGCAGGTCCTTGGCAAATATTTGCATAACTAAGGAGCAAGTGCCACAAACTTGGAGACAGAAGACAATAAGCCATTAGCTCTCTGAGGCAGTTGACTGAGTGAGTCAGGACCTTGGGGCTCCAGCGTTCAAACCCCAACTCTGCCGCTAACCAGCCGTGTGACAGTGCGTAAACTGCTCAGACCCTCTGGGCCTCTGTCCCTCCCTTCGGTATCAGAAGACAACAGCAGCAACCACCAGTCTCACAGGGTTTCCTCAAGGCTTCCACTGAGATGAATGTGAGGCCCGTCAGACAGTACCTCGCACAAGAGGGAGCTCAGGAAAGCTCAGCATGGTCATTCCAGTTACTCAGGGACACTCACTCGCAGCCAGATCACTCCTGAGTGCAGACGGCAGTCCTCTGCTATATGAGCACTCCACCACTGAGCAATGCCTCTAGCCCTACAGCTATTCTGGGCATCACAGAATGCTTAGTTCAAAAGCACCCCTGGCTGGCTCTATCCACAAGATGCGGGCAGCACCCGGTCCCCTTCAGCTGGCATAACCAAACATCTCTCTAAATGTCCGGGAGTAGGGAGAAGAGGGAGCAAAGCTGTCTTTGGTTAAGAAGCACGGGTCTAGGCCACCCTTTCTCCTTTGAGCTTTGTAAAGTTTCTGCCAGATCCTGTCGGCAGCCTGCTCCTGCGCACATAGATCTTACCACACTTACACAACTACAGGACTCTTCTACGGGAACCTGCCTTGGGAAATATTCTGGACGGCACTCAGGGGCTTCAAGCCCAGCATCGAAAGGGACATCTGTCAGCGGCATGGAGGACAGTCCCTCTAGGAAGCCAGGAGCATATGGAAGAGTTCTGTAGTTGTGAGCTAATGATCTGGGAACCGGCTACCTGTGTGTATGTGCAGGTAAAAGTCCATCCGTACCCTAGGAAATCGTATACTTTATATGTGTCCGTGAAGGCTATGATTTTATATCAGACTAGTTCACCTCCCTGACAAGACTAAAAAGTCTAACGATATTTGCCTTGCCAGGCTACTGTGATCAAGGAGATAGATGCATAGATACATAGACAGACAGACAGATGGCAGAGCAGACTCCCAGCAAACACAGGCTTCCCTCCACCTCTCACCACTGGGCTAGTCCAAGCACTGAACCATATTTCAACCTAAAAATGCTGATCAGAAGCAGGAGTGCCCAAAGCATATCATCACCTGCTTTTCAGAAGGACAGGCTGCCAAAATTACACCCCCAGAGGACCTACGGGAACATTCCACCCATCCCCTATAAACACTCAGTAAGACAACAGCATAATTAACGCCTGCATCTCAGCCCAGCCAGCTGTATGTACCACACTGAGTGCCAAAGGACCCCTCGCGACTGCCACCAACCAAGCGCTCTTGCCAGACTCACAGCTATCACTGAATCCTCCAGAACCAATGTCCACGGATCTAGGTACTTCTGGCACTGCCCAATGCGCCCCCACACCCGGCCTTGGCCCTGGGTGACACTTCTCGGGTCCAGATAAACTGCATCCACCTTCGTCACTCTCGGCTTACTTGGCTTGGGCTTGGCTTGTTCCACCGCCACTGGTTCCAGGTCCAGGGGTCTGATGGCCTCTGGATCCCTCCTTACTCCTTGCCGACTTGTGCGCAGCAATGAAGCCAGTGTGTCCTGGCCCGTGTCCTCTAAACAGGAGATGAATAAAGGAAGGGCCTGCCTCCCTCGGGTCTCAAGATCTGTGATCAGCTGCCTGGCCTGATCCCGCCGAGATCCAGAGCCTGCACGCTGTTTGAACACAAAAACCGGACACTTGTTAATCAGGTACTTTCACGTGGCCCTCACCTTGTGCCCCCCTACCCACATAGCGTTAGTCTAGACAATCAAGCACTCGGGCAGAAACTGAACCTGAGGTGCACCGGACATGTGCCCCTCCAAAGCATGCGGTATGTCAGAGGCATCTCCTGTGCCTGACCCTGTACTAAGTGTGAAAACACTACAGCACACAGGGTCTTCCCAAAGAGACAAGTGCCAGGAGGGAGAGCCCACGGGACTGGCAGGGCATAGGACCACCCAATGCAGCCCTGTGGTTCAGGAAAGGACGGCTTAGCTGAGACAAGGAAGTGAACTGTGACGGTGGGGCTGCTCACTAACCGTGAGGTCATCAGGTAAGAGAAGGTAATAAGGGGAGGTGAGGGTCAAGGCCTCTGCTTGGCCAGGCCAAGAAATTCATCCCAAGAACTACGAGGAGCCACTGAAGAATTTGAAAAAGAAAGAGTGAGATCTGCTTTTCAGAAAAATCGTCCTGGGGACAGGGTGGACAATGGGAAAGAGTGGGCCACCAGCAGGCCAGGAGGTGGCAGGCAGCACAGTTGAAATGGAAGGAAAACTACACAGGATGTGGCTCCTGACTGAGTGGGCTGTGCAGGTGGAGGACCAGAGTTGCAGACAGGCGTCAAGATGGTGGGGTTGCTCACTAAGAGAGCAGGAGTTCCAGCGGTTATCTCCTGTCCATCCTTAGACTCTGCACCAGGTAAGCTCCTCAGGATCCAAAGGCCAACAAAAAAAAGGGTTTGAGAGATCAGGCACAACGACACATGTCTGTAATCTCAGCTACTCAGGAGACTGAGGTAGGAGGATAGGAAGGTCAAGTCCAACCTAGATAACCTGGCAAGATCCTGTCTCAAAATAGAAAATAAAACAAGATGGGGATGTTGGGGCCGGGGGGATGCCACCACATAGAGCTATTTCCAACATTTTAAGTCGAGGAATTTGACAGGGAAATCAAGATTTCCAGTCTCTCTTTAAACGTGAGAAAGACACACGGAGAGTACACCAGGGGCTGGTGTGACTGCACTTCAGCTGGAGACTGGGGCAGGGCAGAAGCTGCCCGCGATGGTGCCCACCCATGGAGCCTCCAGGGCGCTGGTTTGTGATCCGTGTGAATATACCTGACGGCAAGGGATATGACCTCAAACCTCCTCCACTATCCAGACTGGGCCACACAGTGGGCGCTCCTAGACACCCATGATTTCCCTTACCGCTTAAAACTGTATTACCGCTGCCCATCTCGCTGCTCTGCAAACTGAGGCTCAAAAGTAAATTATTTTTCCAAGGACCCAGTGCCAGGCAGTCTGACGCCAGAGTGGGTGCCCAGAGCCTCTACGATAGAAAAGAAATACACACATGCCTACTTCCTCCCAAGAAACGTAAGTGCCAACAGGGCATGCTGATGGTGCAGGACATGGAGTCGCTTTAACAAACATTCAACAAACAGGTGCTGAGATTCTTTAGCTCCCCTGGAGGTTTGGGGGCTCCATACAGGAAGGAAAAACGGGATTTCCACACCACGGTTGTATAAAAGGATGGGTACCGGCTGGTGCAGCGGAGAAGAGGCGGGCGAGGGCTAGACTATGCAGTCACGCCGGGATTTCAGAAACCCTCTTGGAGCAGCCCCTGTCTCCCCACCAGCGACCGAGCGACCTGGAAGTACGCGCGCGCGGCCGAGAGGCGGGGAAGCAGGCTGAGCGGGGTCAGGGGTCACACCTGGATGTCCTCGATCATGTCGGGCGTGAACAGCTCGCGATTCAGCAGAGCGTCCCACAGCGGGGCCACCTGCAGGTCACCAACCAGGCGCAAGCGGCACCGCCGAAGGAGTTCTCGATCCTGTTGGTCCATGACGGGAGGCCAACGGAACCCCTAGTTCTGGCCGCTTCCGGGCCTTGGGGTCTGGCCTCTACCCGGCCCGCCCCAGAACCCGCCCCGCGTCTGTCCCGCCCCCCTGTCCCGCCCCCAACAAGCGCGGGCCGCCCACCTCCCTGCCCACT
>PVLD010015382.1:0-48753 GCA_004027595.1 Dinomys branickii | reverse complement strand
CAGCAGGCAAAGGTCTGCTGCAGAGGCTGCTCCAATGGTTACTTCTCTTTGGGAGAATGTCCCTTAAGCTGTCTGCTGAGATTTCCGCTTCTACTCCCTACCCCAAGACCTGGCTGGGGCGAATAAACAGCTCGCCACCCCAGGATTCTTGCAGATAGGCCACTCAGGTGTTCCTCCCTGGGTGGAGCTCCTTCCCCCCACACAAAACCCGTTGGGGTGCCTAAGTAGGTCTTCCCACCCGGGAGATCCCGCAGTCCTTAAAGCTGCTTTGATGTCTCTCGCTGGGCTGAGCTTCTTCCCGATTCAGGAAAAACCGGTTAGAGTGCACACTTAACTCACCCTGGGATCGTGCAGACGGGAGTGCCGTTCAGATGTTTTTCCCTGGATGGAGATTTTCCCCGACTCAGAAATCCTGCCGGCCGGTCGCTGTTGCTCCAGTTCCGCAGCGCTGGCTGCGGGGGTGGGGTTCTGAGTGGGATCCCGGAGCGCTGCCCGGTTTGGTGCAGTTTGTCCCAGTAGCGCGTTCTCTGTCGGGTTCAGGAGCTGAAGCCGTTCTTCCCTCCGCACTCGCTCTCTCGGCTGGTCGTCTTCTTCCCGGAAGTCCTTATTTCTATCTTCATATTGCTATATTTCATTGTTTGGGTGGTAATCCTCTGGGAGGTTCTCTCTCTGCTGCCTACCCGGTCGCCATCTTCCCGGAAGTCTCGAATCTCGGTGTTTTAATTTGCATCTCTTGAATGACCAATAATGTTGAACATTTTTTTCATGTGTTTATTTGCCATTTGTATTTCTTTATCTGAGAAGTGCCTGTTCATCTCTGATGCCCACGTTTGGACTGGGTCTTTGAATTTGGGGGGGTCTGGGTTTTTTCAGTATGTTCTGGATATAAGGCCTTTGTCTGTGAGACAACAGGGTATAATTTTTCCCACTCTGTGGGTTGTCTTTTCACTCTGTTGGTCATTTCTTTTGTTGTGCAAAAGCTTTCTAATAAGGTGAGGTTGCATTTGCTGACTCTTTGTACTATTTCCCTTGCAGTCCAAGTTTTGTTCATGAAGTTACTGCCTGAACCTATGTCTTTGAGACTTCTACCTACTTTCTCTTCCATTAGATTTAGTGTTTCTATTTCAATATTTAGATCCTGATCCATTTTGACTTTAGTTCAGTGCATGGTGATAGATATGGGTCTAGGTTTAGTCTTTGGCATGTAGAAAGCCAGTTTTTCCAACACCATTTATTAAAAAGACTATCTTTCAGTGAACATGTTTGACTCCTTTGTCAAAGAAAAGATGGCTGAGTGTGTTTGGGGTTGCATCTGGGTCTTTCTGTTCCACTGATCCTTAAGCCTGTTTTTGGCCAATATCGTGCTGAGTTTATTGCAGTACCTTTGTAGTATAATTTCAGGTCTGGGATTGTGATGCCTCCTGATTTACCTTTGTTGTCCAGAATTGCTTTTGCCATTCTAGGTCTTTTCTGGTTCCAAATGAATTTCAGGAATGTGTTCTCTAGGTCTGTGAAGTATGTTAATGGTATTTGCATTGGAATTGCATTAAATCTGCATAACAGTTTTGGGAATATGGCCATTTTCACTATGTTGGTTCTTCCTATCCAAGAGCAAGGAATATCTTTCCATTTTCTGTTCTCCTCCTCAATCTCCTTTTTTAGGGCACTTTTTTTACATCTTTTGTTAGACTAATACCTAAGTATTTCATTTTTTGGGTGATATCATTAGGATGTGCTTCCCCTAATTTCTCTGTCTATGAGTTTGTTGCTTGTATATAGGAATGCTATTGACTTTTGGGTGTTAACTTTGTATACCACTATACCCCTGAATTTGGATATTAACTCTGGAGGTCTTTTGGTAAAGTCTTTTGGATCTTCTATGTAGAATATCATGTCTTCTGCAAGTAATGATATTTTAACTTCTTTCTTTGTTATCTTTATCCCTTTTATTTCTTGTTCTTTTCTAATTGCTCTGGCTAATATTTCCAGAACTATATTGAATAGGAGTAGTGATGATGGACATCCTTGTCTTGTTCCTGATTTTAGAGCAAAAGCTTTCAGTTTTTGACCATTCAGCTGTTGGTTTGTCATAGATGGCTTTTATAAGATTGAGGTAAAAAACATCTATTCTGATTTTCTGTTGGGGCTTTACCATGAGTAAGTGTTAGACTTTATCAAAAGCTTTTTCTCTGTCTACTGAGATGATCACATGGTTTTTGTCTTTGGTGGTATATTATATTTGATTTTCCTGCATTGAACCATCCCTGAATCCCTGGTATGAATCCTACTGGTCATGATGTATAATCTTCTTGATGATTTGATGCATTCTCTTTGCCATTATCTTATTAAGGATTTTTTTTTCATTTATATTCATTAGGGAGATTGGCCTGTAGTTTTCTTTCTTGGTTTGTTTTTTTTCTGGTTTTGGAATCAGAGTAATACTTGCTTCTAGGAATGACTTAGGAAGTACTGCTTCCCTTTCAATTTCCTTAATGAGTTCCAGTATTAGTGGCAGTAGTTCTCTAAACTTTTTGTGGAATTCCGTAGTGAATCTGTCAGGGTCTGGGCTTTTCTTTGTTGGTAAATTTTTCATTACATTTTCAATTTCGTTGGCTGTTGTTGGGTTATTTAGAATTTTTATATCTTCTTGATTTAGTTTTGGTAATTCAGTTGTGTCTAAGAACCTGTCCATTTCTTCTGTGTTTTCCATCTTATTAAAATATAGGTTCTTGAGCCAGGCATGGTGGTGCATGCCTGTAATCCCAACACTCAGGAGGCTGAGGCAGGAGGACTGTTGTGAGTTTGAGACCAGCCTGGGCTGCAAAGTGAACTCAAGGCCAGCCTGAACTGCATAGCAAGACCCTGTCTCAAGAAGACAAAAAAAAATATAGACTATTGGTTCTTATAGTAGGTGTTGATGATCTTCTGGATTTCTGCAGGGTCCATTGTGATTTCCCCCTTTTCATTCCTAATTGTTTGAATTTATGTTTTTTCTTTCTTCTTTTTAGTTTTTCAAAGAACCAACTTTTTGATTCATTGATTCTTTGTATTGTTTTCTTAGTCTCTATTGCATTGATTTCTGCTCTTATCTTTATTATTCCTCTCTCTTATGGGTTTTGGGTTTGACTTGTTCTTCTTTTAAGTTTGAGGTTCAACATTAGCTTGTTTATTAGAGCTCATTCCATTTCCTGATGTATGAGTTCATTGGTGTAAATTTTCCTCGTAAAACTGCTTTCATTGCATCCCATAAGTTTTGGTATGTTGTATCAGTATTATCATTTCATTGTATATAGTGTTTAATTTCATCATTAATTTCCTCTGTGACCTGCTGGTTGTTCAGAAGGGTGTTATTTCATTTCCATGTGTTAATATAGTTTTTGCATTTTTTTTTTTTGTCATTGCTTTCCAGTTGCATTGCACTACGGCTAGATGGTATGCATGAGATGATTTCAGTTCCTCTACATTCACTTAAACCTGTTTTGTCAGCTAATATATTATCTATTTTGGAGAACGTCCCATGCACAACGGAGAAGAATGTGTATTCTGGTGTTTTGGGGTGGAACACTCTGTAGACATCTACCAAGTTCATTTGTTCATAGGCTTAGTTTAATTCTAATATTTCTTTGTTGATTTTTTTGTCTAGTTGATCTATCCATTTGTGAGAGTGTGGTATTAAAGTCCTTCACTATAATTGTGTTATTGCTTATTTGGTTTCTCATATCAGTTAAGATTCGTTTTATGTAGTTGAGTGAACCTTTGTTTGGTGCATAAATATTTATGATTATTATCACTTCTTCTTCTTCTGGGAGTATTCACATAACTAACATGTAGTGACCTTCTTTGTCTCTTTTGATCGGTTTTGGCATAAAGTTTGCACTGTCTGCTAGTAGAATAGCTATCCTTGCTTTTTCTCTGGGTTCCTGTGTTAGGGAGAATTTGTTTTCCATCTTTTGGCTTTTAGTCTATGAATTGCTGTTTTGGTTAAATGTGTTTCTTGAATGCCCCATATTGTTGAATATTGCTCCTGATTCATTCTTCCAGTCTGTTTCTTTTGATTGGTGAGTTAAAACCATTTTGATTGGTGAGTTAAGACCATTTACGTTGATGGTTATAACTGATATATATATATATATGCTTTTCCTTTCTATGATGTTTCCCCGTTGTTTGTTCCCTGTCTTTCTGCTGTGTCTAACTGCTTGCCCTGCCGGGTGGCTTCTTTCTATTATTGTTCCTGTGTATGTGGTCTTCATTATCTCTTTCTGATATGTCTTTCAGAGCATTATGTAGTGCTGGTTTAGTGGTCATAAATTTCTTCAGTTGTCCCTTGTCATGGAAGTGTATTTCTCCATCAATTTTGAAGAATATTTTTACTGGAGACATCAATCTTGGTTGAAGATTGTTTTCATTTAGGGCCTGATGTACTTCACTCCAAGCTTTCCTTGACTTGAGGGTTTGTGTTGAGAAGTCTGCTGTGATTCTGGTGGGCTTCCCTTTACAAGTGACATGTTTCTTTTCTCTAGCTGCTTTAAATATTTTGCCCTTATGTTGAAATCACTATAATCTGGAACCTTGTTTATTATATGCCTTGGTATGGATTTATTTTGGTCATAGCTATTTGGAGTTCTGTATGCTTCATTTATTGTATGTCAAATTCTTTATCCATGTTTGGGACGTTTTCTGCCATTCTTTCTTTGGAAAGGTTTGAAACAGTTTTATGCTGTCTCCAGCTTTCTCGCTGATTTCAATCAGTCTTATATTGCTCTTTTTTGCTTCTTCCTGTAGTTGCTGGATTGACTTCTTTGGTCCCTTGTGACTTTTAAGATATCTTTCTTTTCCTGGGCACTAGTTACATTCTTGTCTTTCTAGATCTGATATTCTAGCCTCCCCTTCATTCAATCTACTGCATATACTTTCAATGCAGTTTCTAATCTCCTACATTTCTGTTTGGATCTACTTCATTGATTTCATTTTTTGTCTATGTTTTTCATGCAGGGTTTCCATCATTTTGCTGAGCCCCTCTATTTTTTATCTGTGTCTGCTTTAATGTCTTTTACTTTATAGTGATTTGTTTTTGCATCCTGCAGATTATTTTTTCTGTTGCCTCTTCAATTATTTTTTACACCTGCTGCTGTCGTTTCAGAGAGCTCCATTTGTTGGCTTCCAATTTCCTCTGTCTCTTTGTGCTCTGGACTTGCCCTGGGTGGGCTGGGTGTTTGGGATTGTATTTTGCTTCTTCATCTTGTCATTTCCTATTTTCTACTTTATTTTGTTTTCTGTGTTGAGGCTTTTAGCTTTCTAATATTAGATAGCCTTAATCACCTTTGTCAAGGCTTTCCTAGGAGGTGTCTGTTCCTCCAGATGTCTCCTCTTGCCAGCGCCACAGTCCCGGGGCAGTGAAGGAAGGAAGCAGTGTGAATTACACTTCTCTCACTGACACTGCCGTCCCGGGGCAGTGGAGAAAGCACCGGGTGAGGACTTTCACTCCTTTCACTGGTACCGCCTTCCCTATTCTCCCAAGCACCTTCTTCACTCTTCTCACCAGAACTGCCATCCCAGGAAAGTGGAGGGGCCACAGGTTGTGGGCTTACTCTCCTCCCACCGGCACTGCTGACCCAGGGCAGCGGAGGATGCTCAAGGTGCAGGCTTATACTCTTCCCACGGGCACCACCTTTATCTTTCCCAACGGAACTGCCATTCTGGATAATCATTTTGATCACTATAGATTAATTTTTTTCTGTAGAATTTTATACATGTGGGATTACACAGTATTTAGTTTGGCAGGGAATATCTGGCTGGTTTCAGTGTAATTGTCCTGAAATCCACCCATTTTTATGTTACTAGTTTATTTCTTTTATTGCTGAGTAATATTATGTTGTATGGTTATACTACAATTTACTTACCCATTTGCCTGTTGATAGACATTTGGATTTTTTCCAGTTTTGACTATTAGAAATAAATATTCCATGAACATTTGTGTGAATTTGAGCCATATATTTTTCATTTCTAGAAGTGTAATTGCTGGATCATATGGATAACTTCTTGGTTTTTCAAGAAGATATCAAACTGTTTTCCTAACTGGTTGTACTATTTTACATTATGATTAGCAAGTAGGAGAAGTCAAATTCTTCCTCTGGGCCAACATTCAGTCCTTTTGTCATTATGACAGGTATGTAGTGATGTCTTCCTGGGTTTTGTTATTTTCCTGATGACTCATGATGTTGATCAGTTTTGCAAGTGCTTGTCTGAAATTTTGTTTGTCCCCTTTAGTGAAATATTTGTTTAAACCCTTTGCCTTTTACAGTTTTGGATTTTCTTTTTATTGGCTTTTTAGGTTTGTTTATTCTGGATATAAGTCTCTCATAGAGGGGTATGAAGTACAATATTATCTCTTCACTAGCATTGGTCTTTTTACTCTAGAAGTGGTTTTCAAAGAACAGAAGCTTTAAATTTGGATGAAGTCCAATCTTTTCTTTACAGCCTGTGTATTTTGCTGTTATATCTGAGAAATCTTTGTACAAGCTAAGGTCACAATGATTTTCTGTGATGTTTGCTTTTAGTATTTTTCATGACTATGGTTTTGATTTCCTGCCTCACTGAATAAAGGCAGAAGTAAGGCCTGTGGGTATCCTTCAGGTCCTACATGAACAACCTGCGCCCAGGTTCTTCTCTTACATCCAACTTTTGGTCTTGCTCTTATCCTATTGCCAGGCCAGCCTTCTCGCTGTCCCTGCAACACACCCACTTGCCCTCACTATAGAGTTTTTGTATTTTCTGCCATTCTCTCTGCCTGCAAATGTCCTGATATCATATACTCATTTAGCATATTGTTTTCTTGCTTCTTTCAGGCCTCTGATCGATTGCATTCAAATTAGAAAGGCCTTCCCCACCTTCTCTCTGTAACGTAGTAAGTGTCCTCCTCTGCTTTTAAATTTCCCCCGATACTTATCATGTGACACATTACATAACTACTTTTGTTTATTGCCTTTCTTGTCCTTGTAGAATGTTAAATTCTCAGAAGCTGGGAACAAACAGAACTTAATGCTAGTAGACCTAGTAGGCCTCAGCCTCTATTTGTGGAGTGGATAGATGAATTAGATGGTGTTTGGAGGGGCACCAGTAGAGAGCATTTTCCTCAATTATTTGTAACAATCTAGTGAGAGTTAATGAAAACCAGCCCTGGCAAAGGTATCTGGGGAGAGTGGAGGTGAGAAAGGTACTGCTGAGTGTAACAGAAGTAGAAAATATTGAATGCTCTATAAAGTCATGTATAACATTTATGTATTTATTTATTTGGCACTAGGAATCTACCTTAGGACCCTGTGCTTGCCAGGCAGGTACTTGTGAGGCTGAGCTATATCGCCCGCCCCAAAACATTTGAAATAATATCTAGGTGAGAACTGTATCTCAAAATGAACACCTTGGCAGGGAAAGAAAAAATGAAAGTCTGGTTTAGTTAATACATTTATTGTAGTTTTTATTTGTTTAAAGGTAAGAGAAAAATAAACATGGTAAAGCAAATGACCAAAGCCAGCACATTTTGTGCATTTCTTCAGACTTGGGGTAGCACTGGGGAAGCGTGTTCACTCTGCACTGATTTTGGTGTGAACCTCCCGGCTCTTCACTCGAAGTTTGTTGACCTGGGACTCAGCGATGTCAGCCCGCTCCTCCGCCTCCTCCAGCTCATGTTGGAGCTTGCGGAGTTTCGCTAGATTAGCGTTGGATTGCTCCTCCTAGGAGGGGAAATGGGGATGTGAGAATTAGACTTCGCGATTCTCACTGCAGTCGACACTACACAGGATGTTATTTCCTCCAGTCGAATATTTTCTTCTCATGTTCTGTTTGTTGTGACAGACTTCAAATCTGGACAGAATTTGTAAATTCAATTACAATTTTCACTTGAAAGGATAAAAGGGAGAATAGTTTGGCCTTGGAGGGGACATCCTCTCGTCAAAGCCACACATCCACTCCTCGTGCATGTCTTGGGTGGAAAGGAAAAAGCAACCTTCATAGAGCTTAGTTAGTACATGAAAGTCAACCAATAACTTTGTGAAAATCCCACTATTGTTTGGCCATACATTTTGTTTCTCCTATACAGAGAAAGGGAAAAAGTGGGGCGAGGAAAGAAGAGCACCTCTGTCGGTGCTGGTCTGACTCATCCCCAGTGGTGCCTTTTCCTTTCCTCTTCCTTTTCCTTCCTTTCTGCCTCCATTATACCCACCATGTGTGTCTGAAAGAATGGGGGGGGGGCGCAGGAAACATACAGATGAGGAATCTTCCAAACCTTTTCTTTTCTGTGCTGGGGAATGAACCTAGGGCGTCACACATGTCAAGCACACACTGTATCACTGAGCTACATGCCCAGCCCTTTCAACATGTTCTGATAGTGGTTACAACAGATGTGGAGAGAAAAGCTCTGCTCATGACACTGGTAGTGAGGGAATGAATCAGCTGGGACAGAGAATTGGTGTCTGGCTTTGGGGAAAACTGCTTTTGTGTGTGTGAAGGGAGAAGGATATTTATCCTGGTGCTAGAGTTTCTGCTGTGTTCCTTGCAGCTGTCAGGTAAGGCGGGTTGTTGGGAACTTTCTTTTTTCCCAGGCCTCACAAATTTTTTAATAATAATAGTATATTGTTTTGAAGTTCTGTTCTATAATTGGGATGCAGGGATGTAAATTCATATTTGTGAATAAAACCTCTCTAAAATGTATGATTCTGACTTTGTCCTCTTCCTTCTCATTAACACATCTTTTTAGCACATTTCCTATCTCAAAAGAAATTTGCCTCTTTCCTTAAGGGATTAAAGGTACTCACAGCCTCTTCAGCTTGTCTTTTGTATGATTTCACCTTTGTCTGTAGTTTATCCACCAAGTCCTGCAGCCTGAGAACATTCTTGCGGTCTTCCTCAGTCTGAAAAAAAAAGTATATTCATCCAACCCCCAAAAAGCTTACATGTGATGCTAAAATAAACAGCTTAGTGTTCCAGCAGATGGCCCTGGGATAAGCTTGAGTAACCTGGAGGCTTTGCTCATGGTCGTAATGGTAGCCAGTCTTGTTAAACGTCTACTGTGTGCAGATGCTGTAGTAGGTAATTACAAACATCTTCACTAATCCTTACCTCCCAAGCCTGGGAAGTAAATGCTCTTATTCTTCTTTTATAGGTGAGTAAACTAAAGTTGAGAGTATTAAGTAATTTACTCAGGTTCAAAAAGTGAGAGTAATCCTCAGTTTATCTGGCCCTAACACCTGCATTCCTTTCTCTCCTTTGTCATTTTCTTCCCTTCCTCCCTCACTCCCTCTCCCTGTCCTGCTCTCTCTCCCATTGTCCCTGCTTTGCTCTTCCCCTTACTCCATCCCACTTTCCCTTCCTCTGTCCCTTCCTTTTCTGGGGATTGAACCCAGAGCTTGTCTCATAGTAATAGTATACTCTTGCACTCTATCCCCAGCCCTATGATGTTTTCTAAGGGCCTTTCTAATCTTCCTAGCTTAGTATAAGTTTGTGATAAGCAACTGTTTTTATGCCTTATATGTAGGGAGTTAATATGTGTCTAATTGTGAGTGTCACAGAAATACTCACTTTCCTTCTGGGCAGGAAGTCTGGATATTGTAGAAAGCTATTTTGTTACCTGGTAAGTGAGTTCTTTTACTTTTCTCTCGTGTTTCCGTAACCCTTTAACAGCCTCAGCATTGCGTTTCTGTTCATTTTCAACCTCTCCTTCAAGTTCACGTACCTGCAATCAAGAAAGATCCATGTGCAGTTTGGGGCATATTAATTTGACCAGGAGCCGTTGAAGGAATAGATTGGGTATCCCTGACTCCAGCACAAGGATGGGACTCCATATGTAAGTCCAGAGACAGGGAGAGAGTAACCTTTTTCCTTTCCCACACTTAGGGATTGAGACACCTACCCTGGCCTCCAGCTTCTGGATCTGCTTCTTGCCGCCCTTCAGTGCCAGCTGCTCCGCCTCATCCAGACGGTGCTGCAGGTCCTTCACCGACTGCTCCAAGTTCTTCTTCATCCGCTCCAGGTGGGCGCTGGTGTCCTGCTCCTTCTTCAGCTCCTCGGCCATCATGGCGGCCTGGTGAGCAGAAAACACAGTCAGGTAGGAGCCGGGAGAGCCCAGCAGGGTTCAGGTTTGCCCACCACCCCATGCCCTCTGCTCACATCGGTGATGGCCTTCTTGGCCTTCTCTTCTGCATTGCGTGATTCTTGAATTACTTCTTCCACCTCACTCTGGAGTTGTGAGACATCATTTTCTAGTTTCTTCTTGGTGTTGATGAGGCTGGTGTTCTATTAAAAGTAGTGAACATTTACAAGATTTATAGTTTGCCCTCTTGGGATTTTACAAATGTTATATTTTTGGATCATCCTAGGAACTTGATGTTAGCATTTCACTAGACTTTAAGTATTTGTTCAATGTAAAATATTAATCATTTGCAAGGTTGGGAACTCCATCACACTTTAATGCCCGATGTCTGCCTGATTTGCAATAAGGATGCTGGAGTTTAAGACTCAGTCATCGAAAGGTTGAGACTAATGTGTCAGGAAAGAATAGATTATTTGTGTGAACGTTTGGCATAAGGGTTTATCAATTAGAAGGAATCTAGTCTCTGAATTTTCATGCTTTCTTCCTTTGAGGAGTTCTGAATGTGTCTTATGAAAATATTTTCTCAAAATTTTAACCTAGTTGTTCTCAAAGGGAAGCAAAAGTACCTCCCCTGGTATTTGAAATGCTTGGGAGTGCATTTTTTGGTGTCACTGTGACTAGAGGGACGAGCCAGGGAGGTGAACAGTTCCACCAGGTACAGGGACCATGAACACAACAAAAGTGAATGCTGAAGTATCCCTGAAAAGAAATGATGCATGGGACATTTTCAGACTTTGGAAATAACAAGTCTCTTTAACCAAGTTTATGCTACCCCATTGCTGTGAAAATAATCAAAAGAGTCAAACATTTTTACATTAAAAAAAAATGCTTTTTGGTAGAAAATCTAAAAAAAGATAAATAGGAACACACACCAGAATCATTCATAATTCCATGACCCACAGATAAGAGACTGATCTTTCAGAGCATATCCCCGTCCCTGGTTTTGTACACATATTTATAAAAATGAGGTACATCCGTATTATACTCTGACTCCTCACTTCCAGTGTAGCAGTATCTGTCTCACCTGGGTGTGGAGGAGCTGCACGCGCTCACTGGCATCCAGGAGCTCCTGCTCTATGATCTTCCTGCTCCTCTCCGTCTGCTCCAGCGTGGCCTGCAGCTCCTCCACCTCGGCCTGCAGCAGGTTGGCTCTGCGCTCCACGATCGCCAGCTGCTCCTTCAGGTCCTCCTGGCCCCGGAGAGCGTCATCCAGGTGCAGCTGGGTGTCCTGTAAAGTTAGAGGAAAGGGCTTGGACATTCTGACGAGGATGAGCACATTCCAGTGGGCAAACTGTAGGAGGGTACTGGTGTCAGGAACCTGGAAAGACATGCCTGCCATTTGAATGAGCTTGAGAATGGTGATATCCCTTGCTTAGGATGAGAGAAAATGATCAGAAGACGTGGCTTCTTGTTCTATTTCTGCCTTTAAGCACTTGTTTTTTATGTGCAAATCACTAATATTCATCATTTATGAAGCATTTTCCATGCAGCCTTCCCAGTACTCCATATCTATTTTCTCATTTGATCCTCACAGTACCTCTGGGGTGGGAAGTTCCATTCTTACTTTGTAAAAGAAGAAACAGAAGTTCTGAGAGATGGAATGACTTGTCTAATATCAAGAAGTTAGTAAATGACAAAATCAAGACTTACCCTCAGGTCTGTCTGGTGCCAAAGGCTATGCACTTTAATGATGTCTTGTCTTAATCTGTGGGCTTCTATTCTTAACTACATACAGCTTTTAAAAGAATATGTTTTATGTACATTTAACTACATCTGAGTATTCAGCTCTGTAATTTGTGAAAAGAAGAAAAGAATGGTTAATGAAGCATGTGGGGAGCAACTCTCTTGACTCATCTGAGAGGCGAAGGACCCCTCTACCTTGAGGATGCCTTGGGCGTTCCTGTAGTTCCGCAGGCTCTCTGCCGCCAAGCGGTTGGCGTGGTTCAGCTGGATTTCCATTTCATTGAGATCTCCCTCCATCTTCTTCTTTACTCTTAAAGCATCGTTCCTGCTCCTGATCTCAGCATCCAGTGTGCCCTGCATTGTCTCTACAACACGGATGTGGTTTCTCTTCAGCTGGTCAATTTCCTCATCCTTTTCAGCAACTTTCCGATCGACTTCGGACTTGACTTGATTCAACTCAAGCTGGATCCGTAGAATCTTCCCTTCTTCGTGTTCAAGAGATGCCTTAATAAAACACCAACTAATTAATAATGGAAAAGAACTTGAATACTTAGAGTCTGTTCCCTTGTGAGCCAAATTTATTAATCTGCTTGTCTAGTTTTACAAAGTAAGAGTAGTTTCAGGAATCTGCTAGTAAAATGATTCTTTTGCTTATTTAGCCATAGATTGTATAGGATAGTTCTGTAATAAAAGTGCTTTGTGATACACAAATGTTTACTGTCATACTGACAAATTTATGTGTCTAAATCTATGTGTAGTAACATTAACTCTCAATCTGTTTTATAAATTAAAATATTTGTTCATGTGTGATGTACTGCTGTAGAAACTATCAGTTTAAAATGGTATTTATGTATTTTTCCCTATCAGATAGTACACGTTCAATGTAGCACGTGGGGGTAATTCATGAAAACAACAACAGAACTACCTGTGTCTCCGCTGAGAGATAACTATTTTCAATGTAGGATTTTATTCTAGTCTGTTTTCCTATATATTTTTATATAATCAAAATTGATTGTGTCTTGCTTTTAAAAAGTATTTTTTAAATCTTTATTTTTATCTACCAGAATTATTTTCCCATATTAATCATACTTAATGACCCTATAAAATCCCATCCTATGGCTGTTCTAAAATTTGCTTATTCTTGCCCTTGGATTGAACATCTTTGTTTTAAAGCTTTGCTGCTTTTTAATCATTTTGTTGGGATAAATTCTAAGAGAATTGATGGGTCAGAGTATTTACATTTTTAAGGCTTTTGATAATGATTGCCAAGTTGCTGTTCATACAGGTCATATGGATTCAAACAGTCACCAGCTCCATAATAATGTGCCCAACTCAGGTTACCATTGTCCAGTTGGAGTGCTTCCACTGGTCATTTGATTTACAGCATAGTAGTATGTACCTCGGCTTCCTCTAAGGCAGCCTGAATGTCACATTTCTCTTGCTCCACCTGCTTCTTTATTTTCTCCAGTTCATGAATTTGCTTTCCTCCCTCTGCAATCTGCTCTGTGAGGTCTGAAATCTCCTCTGTGAATGAATAGGCAAAGCAGACCTGGTTAGACTGATGGCAACTTGGAAGGGTCTGGCCAGGGATGCATAGGGTACAGAAAGTCACAAGGACTCACGCTGCAAGTTCTTATTTTCTCTCTTGAGTGTTTCAAGTTGATCCAGGGATTCCTCATAGGCGTTCTTCACCTTGAACAGCTCAGTGCTGAGAGAACGGGACTCCTTCTGGGAGGCCTCCAGTTCAGCCTGGGTTTCCTCGTACTTTTGTTTCCACTCTGATAGGATCTGCAAAACAGGACATTGTCAGCTTACCCAAGGAAAAGGAATACCATGTAAAACATTGTAAATCTGAAGCAGGCTGGGCCACCTTATCAAAGTTCCTCTGCTTCTTGTCCAGGGCCGCACAGGTGGCGTTGGTTCTCTCCACATCAATCATGAGGTCCTCCACCTCGTTCTGCAGCCTCTGCTTCGTCTTCTCCAGGGAAGCGCACTTGGCATTCACAGCTTCTACGTGCTCCTCCGCTTCCTGCAGACGCTGCGCCAGCTTCTTCCTGAAAAGCAAGCCAGGCTGTCAAGACCTGGCCAAGACCACATAGGAACAAAATAATAACCTCTACGGCCCCTTCTCTCAGTCCTGTCCTTTACTGTCAGAACTCATGTGAGTTTCAAAATTGTGGCAGCCAGAACTGCTCCCTAGAGTGGTAAACTGCCCAGAAAGGTCCTGAGTGGTGAATAACTGGAGTCAAGCCCAGGGTATGTTATTGAATTCTTAGAGGCTGCTGTTGGTGCTAACATTACGCCTGCTTTACTGCGCCAGTACTTCAGACCTTTCAGGACTTCTGATTGGGGATCGTTATGAAAATGATTAGCTGAGATAATTTTATTGGTTGAGACCCCTTTTTACACCACAAAAGAATTTGAGACTAACTAGACATTTTATTGGTCAAAAAAAGTACTGAGTGTATTTACTTTTCTCAGACTTTCCATTTCTTTGTATGTACTTTCTTCCTACAGGATGTTCGGTTTCTTTTAATCATATGTACTTGGCCAGTCTACCCAGAGAAATACATTGATAGATAAATCACGACAGTTCATGCAGCTTAAGCAAAGAGAGTTTTTTTGTAGTTTGAATCATCTGTATTCTTGCTTTATTCCCAATGATGTGCCAAAGATACATCCCTGAGATATAGAAAAGACTTTAGCCTTGATCCTCAAGAAGATCTAATTGAAGGTATCTTGGTCTATTCAAGATTAGAGCTTTTTGTTTTTGTTTTTTGAGACAGGGTCTTGCTATGTAGTTCAGGCTGGCCTTCAACTCACTATGTAGCCCAGGCTGGCCTCAATCTCATGGTGATTCTCCTGCCTCAGCCTCCTGAATGCCACCATGCCCGATAAAGATTAAGACTTTACCCTATTTAGGCCAATCTTACATATTATGTAGTTTGGTGACCTCCACTATGCATTTTGAGAGGCATGTCCTGTTTACTCAGTGTTTAAGAAGATGGGCAATGGAAGCAGAATGTCTAGTTCTGGTCCCAGCTGCACCATTTAGTAAGCATATGCTTTTGAGTTAGTTGCTTAACATCTGTGTCCTGAATTTCCTCATCTGTATGATGGAGATAAAAATAATTATACCAACCCAACATTGTTTTGAAAACTAAATGAGCTGATGTAGATACAGTATAGTTTTTTTTTTTTCCTTGTAGTACTGGGGATTGAACTTATGGCCTTTGCAGTGAGATACATCCCAGCCCTCTTTTTTTTTAATTTTTCTGTTTTAAGACAGGGTCTTGCTAAGTGGCTAAACTGCCCAAATTGGATTCCAACCTGTGACACTCCTGTGTCAGCCTCGCAGAGCGCTCATGAGCCACTTTGCCTGACTAGGCACATAGTTTGCATTTAATAAAAGTTAGCTTTTGTTTTTATGTAGCTGTCATCATCGTCACCATCACCACAACTATATCTGGGAGTTGCTAAGTTGGGCTACTGAGAGACCGTGTTTCTCTCCTCATGTGGAGTTCACAGCACGTACTTGGCCTCCTCCAGCTCCTCCGTGCGCTGGATGGCGTCCGTCTCGTACTTGGTCCTCCACTGGGCCACCTCACTGTTGGCCTTGGACAGCGCCCTCTGCAGCTCAGCCTTGGCTTCCTGCTCCTCTTCGTACTGCTCCCGCAGCAAGTCACAGTCATGGCGGGAGGACTGCAGCGCATGCGCCAGGGCACTCTTGGCCTGTGGAAGTGGCATTCAGTCGCTTAAATTCATGTACTCAGTGATATTTAATTTATAGGATCTCAAGTAGCACCGAACTGGGCATATTCAGATTGGATTAGTTAGCAAGAGTTTTGGAAAAACTCACTTTATTTTCTTCCTCTAGCTGATGTTTCAGCTCCTCAATCTGTTGGGTTGATGCTTGTTTGTTCCTTGAAAGCTGAGAAACTAAAGCATCTTTCTCATCTAATTGTCGGGAATATTCACCTGAGAATGACGAGAGTCAAGGAATTTTTAAATTGTGTAACAATAGGCCTAAAACTTTCGTATTTGTATATGTGTATGTGTAAAATATGTTTTATTTGCTTCTAAATATTGTGTCACACTGGTGATTAGTAGAGAAAATTGTGGCAGGAGTGTAACAAATTGCTTAGTCTTGGTTTTTTCTCTTCTTGGCTTGCCCATAAAATTATTAGTTTATTTGACTCCTCTAAAGTAAGAATACTACTAAGACCCTGACTGAGTTGAACCTCCTATACTACCAAAAAAAAAAAAATAATAATAAAATAAAGTAGAATACTGCTGTTTACTGGGAAGCCCTGGAATCACTTTCATCTGGCCTTTGATGTCAGGACTCAGAGAAGGCGCGCTCACCTGCCTCCGTCTGCAGGCGCGCCCTCTGCGCCGCCAGCTCGCTGATTGCACGCTGCTGTTCTTCCTCCTTGGCCTTCAGTTCACTCACTTGATCTTCAAGTGTCCGGCACATCTTCTCGAGGTTTCCCTACCAGAAAATTGGCAGTGAGAGATGAGATGCTAATGCAGCAGCAACACTTAGACCCCGATTCTTAAAATAATTTCAGAGTGAATAAATTGAAATCAAATATGAGCAGAAATTGAGGACGTTGAGTCTGTGGAACATGCTCAAATTCAAGTATGATTTGCGTGCCACGTCTCTCTCCTGGTTGTTGTTGTAGAACATTCCTGTATCTCAACAATACTGTCACTTGTGAAAAGTAGATTTTGAAATAATCTTAGTGGGTCTATGATAACCATCTTAGTGGCTTATCATAACCCACCCATCTTAGTGGGTCATCATGTGTAATCAATAAAGCAAAATACAATGGAATGGAAAACATAAAATACCTACAAACCGTGTTTAATACCAGAGAAAAATGCATTGGCCTTGTAAGTCATAGCATTGTCTAGAGACAATACTGGGTACCTTGGCTTTGGAAATGGCTTCTGCATTACTGCTAAGGTCATCGATCTCCATCTTCAGCTCGCTCTTCTCCTTCTCCAGCTTCTGCTTGACCCGCTGCAGGTTGTCCAGCTGCTCCCCGAGCTCGGCCACACTGTCCGCGTGCTTCTTCCTCAGGGTGGCTGCCGTGGCCTCATGCTGCAGAGTCGCCTCCTCCAGGTCCCTGCGCAGCTTCTGGAACTCAGCCTCCCGCTTCTTGTTCATCTCAATCTGGGCGGAAGTGGCCCCGCCGGCTTCTTCCAGGCGCTCGCTGATCTCCTCCAGTTCCCGGGAGAGGTCAGAGCGCTGCTTCTCTGCTTTGGCCCGCGAGGCTCGCTCTGACTCGATTTCCTCTTCCAGCTCCTCAATGCGAGCCTGGGAGTGAAGCAAACATGTTAGTGTAAACTCATCTCAGTTTTAGTTTTTTTTTTTTTTTTTGATGGGCAGAAAAGTAGAGGTGACCACCTGTAACTCTTTGATCTTCTTCTGTAGTTGAATTTCTACCGCTTGCTCATCCTCAATTTTGCTTATCATATTGCTAATTTCAAATTCTTTCCTTTAGACAGAGTGATAAGACATGGTAATACTCAAGTGAATTCAAAAAATATGGTGTCACATAGAATTTTTTCTGGAGCACATACTTTTTAAGCTTTTCATCAAGTTGTTGTTTGTCATTTTCTATATCCATTGTGGATTCTTGGGCCAACTTGAGGTCACCTTCCAGTTTCCTCTTTGCTCTTTCTAGGTCCATGCGAAGTTTCTTTTCTTGCTCCAAAGATCCTTCAAGCTAGTGGAAAAGTTAATATGTTAAAAATTGAAAGTATATTTATTTGTTTATTTATTTATTTATTTATTTATTTAGGGTTTTACTCTATGTAGTGCAGGCTGCCCTTGAACTTGCTTATGTAGCCCAGGCTGGACTGACACGGTGCTCCTCCTGCATCAGCCTCCTGAGGGCTAGGATTATAGGTGTGCACCACCACACCCAAAGTATATTTTAAAAAATACTTCAGAAAGATATTAAAAAGGTGCTGACATCATCCACTTGCTGTTCCAGCTTGGTTTTAGCTTTGGTCAGGGTGTTGACTTTGTCCTCCTCTGCCTGCAGGTCATCCAGGGTCTGCTGGTGGGCCTCTTGGAGGGCCTTCTTCTCCTTGGTCAGTGTGGTGATGGTTTCGTCCAGGCTCGCCATCTCCTCTGTGAGGTTTTTCACCTGCAAAGGTGAAGAAAGAGATAATTTCTGGGGCAAAGTAGCTTTGTTGGGTGGCAGAACCTCTGCACAGTATATCAGAATATGCTTCATACCTTGTTCTCTGTGGCGTGCTTCTCCTTCTCAACCTTGGCCAGTGTCAGCTCAAGGTCATCTATGTCTTTCTTCAGTTCTGAGCACTCGTCCTCCAGTTTCCTCCTCTTGGCTGTCAGCTCAGCATTGATCTCTTCCTCATCCTCAGCTCTCTCAGTTACCTCCTTGATTTTGGCCTCTAGCTGAATTTTGTTTTTAATCAGTTGTTCACACCTTTCTTCAGCATCGGCCAAGCTATCTGCTTCCTATAGAGAGATTTATTAAATTATTTAGCGCTGGGCATGGTGGCAAATGCCTGTAATCTTAGCACTTTGCGAGGCTGAAGCAGGAAAATGGCAAATTCAAGCATAGGCTAGGCAATTTAGCAAGAGCTTGGCTCAAAAACTATAATGCAGTACAAAAGCCTGGGTTTGTATCTCAGTGCTAATGCCCTGGGTTCAATTCCCAGTACCATAAAAAAAGAAATTTAGGAAATTTCTTATTTATTTTAAAACTTTTTAGTTGCGCAAAGTATAAGTGTTTTACTAAATACTATTGGATTTTTCATTATGAATATGAATTCAATTTTAATTGAAATTATTACATGTCCTTGAGAAATTGTTTGAAAAACAGTGTGTATCTGGGTGGAAAGCCTTTTAGTCAGGGCAAAAGAAATCTGGATTCTTGTTGTAGTATTACTTCCATAGGTATGACCCGGGGCAAATTTCTTCATCCTCTTACATTCAATTTTTCCCTCATAAATAGGGTATTGGAATACATGATTGCTAGGAGCTTTTCAGGTGTAATATTCAAAGATTTTGACTTAGTGACATTGGTTAGTTTTGATTTTGACTATTACTTCCCCTTTCCAAACAACTAATTACTAAATTTATTTATTTATTCATTTGGAGGAGAGGTCTCACTGTGCAGTTCATGCTGGCCTTGAATTAACTATGTACCCCAAAGTGGTCTTGAACTCACAGTGATCATCCTGCCTCAGCCTTCCAAGTGGTGGGATTACAGGCATGCACCACTACACCCAGCTAATTACTAGTTATAAAAAAAAAAGTAAAATAGCTTACATTTCTATGTAGCATTAAATCCACTCAGACATTCCCAATGATGCAAATAATACTATAATAATCCAAAATTTCCATTTCCATTTACATAATTACCTATTTGATGCAAATTGAGTTTTATAATATAAACATATAATCCTAATTGTATAGCTTCCTGAAGTTTTTATAAATGATTAAAGGACTCAAATACAACTCAGTTCAGCCATGAACTTATTAAATTATTCTGCCCTGGGGAATTTTTTTTAACTTCCTAGTGTGTGCTCGGTCCATATCTTAAGCTTTAAAAAAATATTAAAGTGATGACAGTGAACCTGGGAACTTCCAAGAGTTCCTTAGACCTTCGTTTTTAATAGATACACTATCTATTCTGACCCTAACTATGAAGAGGCTTAGGTGAAGAGCCTGTGGTCTTATGCTTTTGGTAAAATATAACCTTTGTGTAAGGGAAATCATCTGAAGGAAAAGTTGAAAATAGTTTAAAACTTGAGGAAAACTGTTCTTCTCACAGGTTACTTTATAATGTTGTTGGGTTTGCTGGCCAAGGCAATGAGAAGTTACATGTAGTCTGAATACTCAGTCCTAATTTACACCCCAACCTGATTATTGTTCTTTCCACCCTGACTACAGCTCCTTCTTGGACTCTGGGTCAGGAGACCACTGTGCAGTATTTTCCATGTTAGTTCAGTTCAAGTAAATGCAAATGTTTATTGCCTTAAATCTTGGGGATTAAGGGAAAGAGATAAAGAGAAAAAACTGTCTTTCTTGAAATTAAAGGAAACCTCCTAGACTCCACATGTAGAAAACAGATCTATGTTTTTAAGACTAGGATGTATCTGAGGCAACAGGTAAAATATCTGATTGAGATTTGAAGGTTTGGCTTTCAACTGCTCCCCTTGGGTAAATAAATTTTGTGATGTTATTGAATAAATTCTTCAGTCTTTCCTTTTCTCTCTGTAACTTGGAAGTAACTGTGCCTTTCCTTCCTCAAAGAATATTGAAAGGTAAACGGTCTACTAAAAAAAAAAAACCCTTGAGTATTTTTTGTTCCAGACTGGCCACGGAGAAGGTAGTTTATGTGCATTCTGGAAAAAGTAGTCATATGGTGTATACAGAAAATGGAACACTCACAGACTGAACCTGGATTTGCAGGTCATTTTTCTCTTTCAAGAGAGTGACCATTTTTTCCTCCAGTTCTTTCCTTTTCGCCTCCGACTTGGCGAGCTCATCTTTGGTTTTCTGGAACTCTTCCTTCATGGTGGCCATCTCCTTCTCGGTTTCTGCGCTCTTGAGCAGGGGCTTGATCTTGAAGAAGAGCTTCATCCAGGGCCAGTGCTTGACGTTCATGAAGGCACGGACATTGTACTGGATGCAGAAAAGCGCTTCTCTGAAACAATGTAGAAATACTTGTTTAGATCGATCCATGAGAGGGAATGTTACTATTTACTATACACAAGCTCTCTTTCCTTTTAATGAATATCCCCACTTTATGATTTGTTACACGTGATATTTTTATGTGGGATATAGGACTGTTTACATGCATATATACACACGTGTGCACTCTCACACTCATGCTCAGAGTTGTCCTTAGTATGAGTGCTTCACTAATGTGAGTATGGCTCACGGTTGGCTCTTTTGTGCTCTCGGCCCCTGTCTGACTGGCAGAGAAGGTGAGTTAGGAGGGAGACACTTCAACTGTGTGAGCAGCACATAGCACTTTAAAATCACATGCTACTTCACACTAGTAGTGATTTGGGAGCGGATGTAGTGTCTGTAAGTTGATTATGCTGCTATGTTGTTGGCACACAAACGTCAACCATGAAACAGCATAAGTTGCTTCTCGAATTGCCTCATCTAATGCTGCGCATGGGTTTTGTCTTCTCACTCTTTAAACTTGTCCTCTTTTTCGATCACCCTGACTTAGTTACTCTTGTTAGCTTCTTTAGAGAACATACTGGCTTTTCCAAATTCTTTCCAGTGCCTCTGTCTTATCTATTCAATTAGATGATTAATATTTACAGGGCAGTTAGCACCAAATTGGTTTTATTTAAATAGAATTTTAAAATGTTAATAAAGATCGACTTCCTGCAAATTGTAGCAATAAAGTAGCAAAGTTTTGTAGCAATGTTTGTGTCTTTTCAAACTTGTGAAAATGGAAATTCTGTCTATAGGTCCAATTTTTAAGAACTGTAAGGCTGGGAGGACTGATATCATGACACAAATCACAACAGAGACCCATGGCAAAGCCTTGGTTACACTTATAGTGCAGACCTAAAGATGAGAAGAGTGAATGCGAAATGTGTGCAAGGAAAGGAGATGAAGCGGTGTGGTGGATAAGCCTGGTTAGGTGAACTGCAGAAAGACAGAATGGAACTCTTGAATAGATAAACTTGGACGAGGGAACAGGATTTGTGCAAACATGAGAGTAAGAGGTAAGCAGCATGTTGCGCGGCCTGGCTGGAAGAGACTGTGGTTGAAAATGACAGCTCAGGTGGAGAATAGAGTGGTCTTGACAGGCAGAAGGCCGCTTGGATTTGCCATGGGATATGGGGAGCCAGGAGTTGAGATACAGCACGGTGAAAATAATGCTCACCGCACACTGTGCCTACAGCTGTATGTGACACAGACAGAAGGGGGGAAACTGGAGGCAGGAGGAAAGTTCTGGTGGGCTCCATTGTGAGGGGTGAAGCACAGGCTGTTGTGTCCTAGGGGCAAGAGGCACGCACAGGCCACAAAGTGAAAGAATCAGTGGATGAAGAAGGTTGATTGATAGCAAACAGACATCATAATCCTGACATCCTATATAGTTATTACCTCCTCTGCAGCATTTTCTGATATTCTACCCGCATTAAGAATCCTCTGCAGACAGCTTGTGTTCTTGTTATAATCTGAGCCAGCTTTTCATCTCTCATTTCCTCCAGAAGGCCCAGAAGTCCAGCTTTGAAGAAAACCTAGAGAAAGAGGGAGTCACAGATCATCCTGATGCTGGGGGAGACAAAGAAGGGACAGCAGGTAGTTGGCTTAGGTGTAAATAAATACAGCTGTACCTTGGTATGTCCAAATTTATACTGAGTGTGATCAATATCAATAGAGGCCAGAAGTTTCTCCGAAGCCTTTTTGCTGTCAATGAATTGTCCCTCTGGAATAGCACTTGCATTTAAAACCTTGTATCTGCTCAGTTAAGCAAGGAAAGAATGGTTGGGAAGAGGTGATCACATATACAAGTGACACCAAAAAGAAATACCAACAAAAATCTGAGAGCAAAAGTACAAGTGTATAATCCAACTGTCCATTAAGATCAAAGCCATGTAACTATTTTTGTATTTGTCTTGCATATTATTTTTCTAACCTATTAGAAATCTATCTTCTTAGCATGAGACTCTATTATTCAACTTCTTAAATTGTAATATATATTAAGTAGGATACATTAAACATAGTGAGCAGAGGACAACAACTAAGGTGATGAAATATTTACCGCATTTAGTGAAATACAACAGGGAACTGACCTTTGTTTAAAATCCCCGTATAAGATTCTGCTTGGAAAGCCTTTCCTGCAGATGCGGATGCCTTCCAGCACACCATTGCACCTCAGCTGGTGCAGGACGAGCTCGTGCTCCATGGCACCTGAAAACCGGAATGAGAATTTAACCCCTGGGCTCTGTATTTTCAAGCCTGTGCCTGTTCAATACCTCATGTTCAGTGTCTTACCAGGAGTTTTGGTTTCGTTAGGAATAATACACCTCACAAAGTGGGGATGTGTGCTCCTCAGGTTGGTCATTAGTTTATTTAAATTTTCCTAGAAAATCAGATGAAAAGGACTTGATGAGAAAGTTCTGCTTCAGGTTGCTTTTTCTTCTGTAATCATACGGAATGAACCAAGCCATTCTCTTAATTAGGCGTATGAGGCTTCAATTGCTCTGTGTTTCGAAGGTCTCAGGATTCAGCCTTGCTAAATAACTAAAAGGCCAAAGTGTCTGAAGAAATACACACCTCCAAGTTACTCATTTATAACACCTTTGCTCTGTCTTATAAACGGACTGCAAAGTGAGTAGCCTTGATACACAGGAAGTGTTCTCAACTTGGAGCCAGAAGATAAAAGACTGTGGCCTTGTTTTGCCACGAATGAGCTGCCTGGCTATAAAATCTCCTTCGTTTCCTTGGGGCTCATCTGAAAATATGTGAGATCGTTTCTGAGGTCTCCGTCAGCTTTTTTGGCACTAATAATTTTCACAGCAGTGGGCACTTGACAGTGGTAACCTAGGCTAGCAAGTGTCCTAAGTTTCAAAATTCCTTGCTCAACTTTATGATTCCCTGGGACCTTTATTCTTTTATTTTCTGTTTTGTTTTGAATAGTCTGTGATTGTGAGACTAAATAACCTTGTGGATCTTGGGTACCTGAGACGATGTACAAGCTGCAGTACATGGAAGGGGTTGTTCCAGAAATAGAGAAATTGATAATGACAGAGTATATTTCATTCAGCCTTAGGAAACTTGCATGCCAGTATTTCTCAATACTCCTTAGGGATACGCTTTAAGAAGGCAGGTTTGTTTCTCACGTCTGAGTTAACCATTAGGAAATATAAATGAGTAATGTGAATTTCTAATATTGAAAACATACACAAGGACAAGTTGGTGAGATAATGAAAATTAATGGTGACAAAGGTAAAAACAAGAAAAATATTTTTCTTTAGGTCAGAGGTCACGGGTCATGTCATATCTGCATTTTAGAGTTGAAAAGAATGAGACTTAACCACACAAATTCCCATAGAGCAGTCATTAAACTGGACATCCTGTACACTTTGGGAGAACCAATTTCAAATAAGAAAATCACATTGTTTGCGGTAAACTTTTTATTCTTTTGATCTCAAGAGTTTTTTTTTTTTTTTACAGTAATCATCTACTTAATCACTAGGCTTGGCTAGACAGGATTTTTAGCTATTATAAAGAAAGCCTTCCTCAGCGAGACAAAGATGTTTTTGGTGGAATGATGTTCTAAAGAGTGTATTGCAGACCCAGTCTTACCACAGAATTCAGGAACATTCTCAGTGAGCAGAGTTAGATGTAGGAGAAAATTACTGCAGGGACAGCTGTGAAGTTCAGCTACAATTCCTTAAAACCAGCCTCACTATATAATAAGAATTTCCTAAAGACATTTTGGCATCCCTGCGTACATTAGGTAATCATGGTAAGAAATAGTGTTGGCTCATCTTGGTATTGGCTTGTAATAGTATAGGCTCTTCTGACAAGATTGACATTTGAGTGAATCTTATTGGCATTCCGTCCCATCCTAATTTATTGTAAGTCCTACAATTATCATAATTTATAGACATTGAATAGATTTTTCAATTTAAATTTGTACTTTACCCTGAAAAGCGCTGACACAGTCTGGAAGGAAGACCCCTTCTTCTTAGCACCTTTCTTTGCACCGCTGTCTGAGGTAAAAAGAAAACTAATCAATCAGAGTAACATCCCCAAGGCTGGACTGTTACATTCACATTCTGTGGGAATAGATTTGATTAGACTAAGGACACAGCAAATACCTGCTTCAGCGCTAGAATAAGTGGAAAACAGACTGGCCAGAGTCTTCATTGCTGACTTCTGGTATAAACCAACCACAGTGTCATTCAGAGGGTCCTTGTTCTTATCCAGCCAGCCAGCAATGTTGTAGTCCACGGTGCCAGCATAGTGCACCAGCGAGAAGTGGGCCTCCGCCTTGCCTTTGACCACCTTGGGCTTCTGGAAGTTGGCAGACTTGCCCAGGTGCTGGTCATACAGCTTGTTCTTGAAGGAGGTGTCTGTTGCCTTGGGGAACATGCACTCCTCCTCCAGGATGGAGAAGATGCCTAGTGGCTGGATTTAGAAAAGTAGATATTGACATCAACCTCACTTCTCCTCAAGGATATAGATGTGGCTGTTACTCCATTGCACGAGCTTCTACAATTGAATACATAGGTAAAGTAACTGAGAGCCACAGCTCAAATGTCCCTTTGTTATCCCCAGAGTGACTTCTATAATTCCTTCTCATATTCCTTCTGTAGTACTACTCTCAATTAAAAGGATGACTGGATACAGACTCCAAAGGTTAGCACAGCATTTGGGCCTGATTTATTAAAATGTTTTGAATTATTCTACTCTTTTTCCTATTAAATGAATAAATTTGCTGTCAGGAGTTTTTCTATGTCCAGTAGTAGACAATATATGTAACTCAATCCTTATTTAAGATATTTTCTATATTTAGTCTTCTTAAACTAAATTATGAAGCAGCAAGAAATATCTAACTTCTTTATTCTAACAGTTGCCAAGTAGTGATTAAGTAGTTAGCTTTCACAATGCTGTGTTGTCAGTGCATTAATTTTTATTTAGAAAAATATTCCTATTCAACATAGCTTGGGTAAAAACAGATTAGAACTAGTGAGGCCGACTCAGTTTTCAGTGTTGCTTTGATGTTGGGCTTGGTGTTTTGATCTCTCTTTTTTAAGACAGGGTTTCGCTCTGTAATTCAAGTTGGCCTTGATCTCACTATGTAGCATAGGCTGGCCTCAAACTCATGGTGATCTTCCTGCCTCAGCCTCTTGAGTACTGGGATTATAGGCATGTGCCCATATGCCTGGAAATGTTGGATTTGAATCAGAATTAAAATAACACTAGTTAGAATAAACCGCTTTCAATCTTTTTTATAAAATTATAAAGAGGAAGTGATTTCTAATAGTAACTTCCCAATATCTTTAGATCTCAAAAACTATTTGACATTTACAGCAATACTTACTAGAATTGCCAAAGCATCTGTGCCAGCCATCTTTACAGCCTGGCCTTTCCCTAGAAGTCAAACAAACCTTCTCGATGAGCTCGATGCAGGCCGCCAGGTCCATCCCGAAGTCGATGAACTCCCACTCGATGCCCTCCTTCTTGTACTCCTCCTGCTCCAGCACGAACATGTGGTGGTTGAAAAACTGTTGCAGCTTCTCGTTGGTGAAGTTGATGCACAGCTGCTCCAGGCTGTTGAACTGCTCAAATCAATAGAGATTCCTTACCTTAAATGGGTTTTATAGTAGTAAAATTTGCTGCTGAAAATTTTTTTATAGGATAAAATTTGCAATGGAGTAATAAGATGCAATTTAAACTTAATTGTTCTTCCTTCAAAATTCCCAAGAAAATATAATCATTATTTGCATGAGGCTTTTTTATAAAATCTGAGTATTCTTTAGGGACCTTCAATTACACCAGTTTTGCAGAATCTACCTCCTTTCTTCTCTTAGATCACAGGGGCAAGTGGTTAAAACATAACCACAGTCCAGTGTGTTACAGTTTGGGTTTAAGGGTGAAAGAGGAAATAATTTATTGGGAATCCTCTTTTCTTTTCCCTCCCCCCTCCAGTTCAAAATAAAGTTCACATTTTTAAGCTGGCTCTCACATTGATAAGAAAAGCATATTTTAAAGGTGATGTATAGAGAGAAATGAATAGGCTAGTTTCTATTCATTTCAAATGTTGGTCAATGCCCTTGTCCAATCTGTGAGAGTAGGGACCTGACGTGCTGTAGCTATCGAAGATCTGAGTCTTTGTAATATTTTATTCTCTCATTTTATCCATGGAAAAGCCAGCATTCTGGAGGTGAAATGGTTTGAACTTGGAAGTTGGACTTGGAAGAGGAGAGGCTGTTATGTATGCCTAGGCACTTACCTTTGGGCCTCTTCTCTTCCTGGATGGCCCAAACACTATGGATCCAAGTTCCTGGCTTAGCTTTGGCTTATATGCATATGGAATGGTTCATGAGTGTTTTAATTTCCCTGCACTGCAGTTTCTTCATATGCAGCAAGGATTAATATTAACTACTCCTCTTGGGTTGTTCTGAAGATTAAGTGAGGTAACCTTTGAAGTCTGTAGCATACAGCCAGAAATATATTGACTGATGAATAAGGGTTAAGTATTATTATCCTTACTCTCTGTTACCTCCTAGATATTTTGGATGTAAGTCTTGTTCTAGGTGCAGTATTGGAACAATGTGGATGCTACAAACACTAATGAATATCCAGTATATCAGGGTCACATTTGCCTCTCTCTTGTTTTTTATTAAAATGAAGGTAACTCACATCAAAGATCTCAAAGCCAGCGATGTCCAAGACCCCAATGAAGTACTGCCTGGGCTGCTTGGTGTCCAACTGCTGGTTGATGCGGGTGACCATCCACAGGAACATCTTCTCATAGACAGCTTTGGCCAGAGCACCCACTGCATTGTACACCTTCACAAATACAGTATTTCTCATTCACATTTTTAAAGGCATGTCTTGAAGACACATCTTGGTGTGATACATTGAAATCAGGTACTTACCTGCTGCACGGTCTGGCCTTTTGTGACATACTCATTGCCAACCTTGACCCTGGGGTAGCACAGGGCTTTGAGCAGGTCAGCAGAGTTCAGACTTTGGAGATAGGCTGCCTTATCAGCAACTGCAGACACACAAATAAAGTGTTGGTTAATGATTCGTATTCTCTTTAAGCTAATCTACCCACTTTTCCTCCAATCAATTTTCTTTGTTTAAATAAAAAGCTTTAAGGTGTTCTGTTCAAGGTCAAGTGAGGCCCCGTGTGTGTGAGAGCATGTACTTGTCATTAAATTTTTGGTTCTTATCTCAGTTTTCTCTCCCAATGTATCCTTAGGAGGGATTCATTTCTTTATGTGAAAATGTGGAGATTAAAATTTACTGAGTGATCCTCTCTAAATGCCATATTTCAGTTTCAAAAAGTAACTTCTGAAAAGTTTAGAAGAGAGAGAATGTCAGACTGGGGTGGTCAGGGGAGGCTCTAAGACGCAGATAATACCTTCTGTAGTAGGTCATGTATATTCCATGTTCTTTCCTTATGTAAAGTGCACAATTTGGGGGGTGGTGGTTTGAGACAGGGTCTCACTATGGAGCACAGACTGGCCTCCAACTCATGTCAATCTTTCTGTTTCAGCCTCCCAAATGCTGGGATTACAGGTGTGTATCACCATACCCAACCTAAGTATACGATTTTTATTTCTCAAATTCTTTCTCATCTTATTTGCTGCCTATATTTTTGACAAGTTTATAAACAAAAAAACACACATGTACATGCAGATGTTTCCAGGGGCAACCTTTACCCCTAGCCCTGTGTTTTGGCAGATCATTGCCAGCTACTGGGTTTTCCTAGCTAGAGTCAATATGCAGTGATCTTATGTACAGACCCACTGTGGCCGCCAAGGCAAAGCAGGAGTACTGCTCATTCTACCTGCTAGTCTGGCTCTAGGTTTTGTGTGTTGTGGTGCATGTGTATGTGTGTATATGTGCGCGCGCGCGCGTGTGTGTGTGTGTACGAGTGTGTCTGTTTGGATCCATCTGATCAGATTTCAGCTGGGGAGAAATGAGGAAGATGGACACAGGAGGAAGGGAGGGATGAACGCATGCAGAGTGTGTAAATATGTAAATACCCTTCAGAAGTTCAGGTACAGAGGAGGTGCACGTGCAGTGTAGGATTTAATTTTTGTTTTTTTTACTGTATGCTAGTATTTGAACTCAGATGGAGATTCATGTGTTACCTTCTGTGCCATCTGGCTCAGCTTGCTCTTCACGCTGCTTTTGCTTGAACTTCATATTCCCGTAATGCATCACAGCCCCTGTGAGTTTGTAGATGGACACTTTCTCCTCAGGAGAGAAGCCCAGGATGTCAATGGCACTCTACCAGGAAAGATGAGATGAGAGGACACAGGGTAGGGCAAAAGACATTGCTTATTTCTTAGAATTTATAGTACAGTCCAAGGTGATCACGCCTATGATAGTGTTTTGTTATTTTTCCATACACAATGGATTTATTCAAAACTGGGCTTGCATATGAATGTATGTATGCATGCATATGTGTGTGTGTGTGTGAGAGAGAGAGAGAGACAGACAGAGAGAGAGAGAGGGAGAGAGAGACACACACGCACATACATCAGTGGCCATCAGCTCCTCTTGGTCATCAATGCTGGGGACTGTGATCTCTCCTTGACTGATGAAGGCATAGTCGTATGGGTTGGTGGTGATCAGGAGCATTTCTGGGTACACAGAATTTAGGGCATATGTTTTTGGTTATAAATTTTTAATAAAATATTAACTTCCATCTATGGATTTAAATTCTTACCAATTAGGTCTGGCTTCTTATTGGAAGTGATCTGATAAAAAATATGGTAGCTTCTTTCCGCCTTTAGCTGGAAAGTGACTCTAGACTTTTCCAGAAGATCTGGAAAGAGAGAGAAAGAGAGATTGTAGTAGAACAGATATCCATTCCGCTGGTGTACTAAATGAGCCTCAGTCTCTTTGGGCAGAACTGGGGACAGTACACCTGGCTCCACTGAGACTTCACCTTGATAAGTGACCCTGTAGGATCACAGATGCTTATGGAAATTCCCAAAGCTTCTCATTGTCTAAGAGCAGCAGATGAAGTATCCCTGCTTTGGGACAAATGAAATATCTTTTTTTTTTTTTTTTTGGAACTGGGAATCGAACTCAGAACCTTATGCTTGCCAGGCAGGCACTTATGCCACTGAGCTATATTGTCAGCCCTGGAGCAAATCAAATTTCACATAGGGAACCTATGATTTTGATCACTCTTGTAAACCCACAGGCCCTGAAACTCACAGGTTTCGATATCAGCGGACGCCAGCTTTCCTGTAGTTCCAAAATGGATTCTAATGAATTTACCCTTGGAAAGAGAAAAATAATTTAATATTAAAAACTTCAAGCACACAGAAAGCTGCAAAATAAACTATAACTCAGACATGGCTATTCTGGCACGTAAGGACTGAAAAGATCCTTCTGTGAGCAGAAGACTTACAAAGCGGGAGGAGTTGTCGTTCCTCACGGTCTTGGCGTTGCCAAAGGCCTCCAGCAGGGGGTTGGCGCTGATGATTTGATCTTCCAGGGTCCCCTGCAAAAGAAAGAGCAGTTCTTGGGATCCAGACTTCCAAGACACCCAACAGAGTCCTGATTCTTACGCCAGCTACAGACTCACTTGCATTTTGCCAGGTTCCTCCTTCTTCTTCTCGCCAGTAACTGCAATTGTTGCAAAGTACTGGATGACACGCTTCGTGTTCACAGTCTTCCCAGCACCGGATTCTCCGCTGTCAAACCAAAAGTCAGAAGAGATCAAAACTATGGGCCACCTTATTAACATCCAGGACAATCATTGCAAATGAAAGAAAAAAAAAAAAACATCGCATACGTGATCAGGATGGACTGGTTCTCACGATCTAGGAAAGAAACAAAGTCACCATTAAAAAATGCACATCAAGTAGGAAGATGACGCAGGCAGTTTAGCTGACCCAGTGTGGCCTGTTCTTTTTAACCGTTTGAAGATGTTGCATATGATTCTGTGTCTGTGAGTAGTTACCAACTGCCTCCTCTCAGTTACATTTGCGAAACTGAAAGGCAAAGATTCATCTATGTTGTTTTACTTTTTATTATGATAAAATACACAGAGCAAAAAACTTACCATTAAATCTTTTTACTTTCAGTTTATGTTTTTCTATTTTCCCAGTTTTTTAAGTCACTAATTTGTCTGAGGGTGATAGTAAATGATAAGTGGTGAATTGTGAGTGAATCACTTGCAAATGTTCATGTTGATTCTCTTTTAGTTTCCTGTTAACATTTATTTCTAAATAATAATACCTATGTGGCTGATATGTATTATTTATATCTGTTTGTTAACTTGTTAAAGCTTTATAGTGGTAGATTATAGATTTTAGAGAACTCTAAAATCTAAAAATAGTTTTCAGAGGAAATAGATACAAATCTTGATGGTACTTGGATATAGATATAGACTGTAGAGAACTTTAATATTCTACTCAGGGAAATGGTTTTGGATCATATTCAGATTGTTTTCTTTTACAATTAGCAAAATCATGGAAGATCTTACTGCATCTAATGGGAGAACAAGTAAGAAGACATTGCTCTGATCTCTTATAGCAATACTAAAACATCATTCATCAGGTCAAGTGCCATGGTTATGCATGATTTCATATGAAAACCATGTTTGGGAGCCATAAGAAACCCTGACTTTGGAGCAGCCCCAAAGGCTGGGGCAGCAGTAGTGGTGGGGACATACGTCGCTGTGTAAATACAGCTGCTCGGAATTAAAACCTCTGACATGAGCCAGCATTTGGATACATTTTGGTTGCTTCTGTGGACAACTAGAGGACAGTGTGCTGGTGTAGAGTCTTTGCAGAACTCCTGGCCCATTTGCAACAGGAGATTTCTGTTTTATTACCCCGCCCCCATGCTGCAAAAGATAAATTAAGAACAAGTGCAGCAAAATGAACAGACACAAAAGGGTGAAATACTTCAGCTTCAAAATTCCATGAAAAAACCCTGAGAAACTAGGGAATTTGGAATATTTCCCAAGGCAATACATTTGGTGTGTTAGTATAAAAAGTTTTAATCCTGTACTTGGGCCTATAATGTGTATTGAAGTTGACTGTTTATACTTTGATAAGACAGGAATAGGAGATTTTTGTACAAGTTTTAGAAATTGTCTGAAGAAGCTATGTTTAAATGGATTTAGTTTCTTTCATTTTGATAGAAAAATGCTGCAAAGTCTTTGGGAGGAAAGTTGTTCCTCCCAACAGGGCATTCCTAAGGTTAGCAGTATTAGCAGTGTCATTTGAAAATGAAGATAAACATTCATAGTGTCCTGCAGCTGTGGTGCTGCACTGCAGTTGAGAATTCTTTTTCTTGATTGCTATGAATGTGAATATTTAAAAAATTTTATGTGAAGTTTTTGGTACACAGGTCAGAAAATGAAGAGAATACGCAGTAAGAAGTAAGTATGTGTACAGAAATCTGCTACTTGTTTCCACTAAGCCTGACCTTCTGTTAGCTTGGGCAGGACAGTGAGCTCAGCGAGCTGTGCTCTACTTGTCTGTAAGAGAGAGATGGCTGCTGAGCAGAGATGTCAGGGCAGTGGAGGTCCTTTAAATATAGTAAAGCTCCCTGTGGCTGAAATGTATCATTATAATAAGGCTCAGATGAAGTCCGTTCATTAAGGCCTCCATTTACAAATTTCTGTAAATTGGGCTAGGGATATAGCTCAGTGGAATAAGTGCTTGCCTAGCAAGCGCAGGGTCCTGAGTTCGATCCCCAGTACCGCAAAAAAAAAAAAAAAAATCTGTAAATAGATGCTTCACTCACTCACCGGTCAGCATGAACTGATAGGCGTTGTCCGAGATGGAGAAGATGTGGGGCGGGGCCTCCTGGCGCTTTTTGCCTCGGTAGGCAGCCACCACCTCGGGGTTGTACACCGGCAGCCACTTGTAGGGGTTGATGGTGACACAGAAGAGGCCCGAGTAGGTCTAGAATAATCAGACATTCAACATATGCATCTTTAAGTCTCTTCAGAACAATAAATGGACAAAATGCAGCCATTGAAAGGCACTCACATAGATCATCCAGGCTGCATAGCGCTCTTTGAGGTTGTATAGTACTCCAGGCTCATGTAGATGGGTCATCATGGCCATGTCCTCAATCTTGTCATATTTCGGAGGGTTCATAGGGAAGACTTGATCTTCTCTGACAGTAAGAGTCTGGTAAGTAAGCAGAAGACCCATTTGAATTAATGGTTTGAGGTAGAGTTTATATTTGCTTCCTTATTTTGTTACAAAAGTATTTGTGTATGTATTTCATTGTATTATTCAGTGTCTTTAAAAAGTAATGCATTTATTTGAGTTAGAGAAGAAAATCTATTTTCAGAGATAAACTAGGAGACTATCTTTAACCCCACACGTTACTTGTACATATCAACGGGCTGACTCTGTGTGATATTCTCATACATGGATACAGCACGTAATTGTCAACTTCAACCACGCTTTCCCATCCTTTGGCCCGTGGTCTAGCTATCCTATTCCTGGACGTATCCAAAGGAAATGAAGTCAGAATGTCAGAGGAGGACTGCAGGCCATGTTTACTGCAGCACCATTCAGCTTTTCAAAAGATTTTTCCCCCCACTGTCTTCTTCCCATTGAGATTTATTTATCAGTTTATATCTTTTTATTTCACTGGATTAGGTATTTTACTTTTCTTTGCTATTCATTATGAGACTTTTTAGAAAAATAATGGGGATATTAATGCATTATCTAAGCAATGGACGAACTAATCATCTATCTATCTGTATCTATATGATCTATATCTATCTACTGGGGATTGAACCCAGGGCCTTCACACAGAGCTACACCCCCAGCCCTTATTATTTTTAATTTTAGGACAGGGTCTCACTAAGTTGCCCAGGCTGGCCTCAAACTTTCAGCCTTCCTGATTCAGCTTCCCAGGAAAAATTCTTTTGATAGGAGCTTCGTTTTATTTTTCTCAAGGGCGGAGATTCACCCTGGGGAAAGGAGGGGCAGAGCAGAATTGAAAATGGCGGGGCAGATAAGTGAGCGGGCTAAGCACTCTGGGAAGTGGGGAGGCGGAGCTAGGAGGGTGCAGGTGTGGGTTCTTTTGTCTTCCAGCTCCCATCTCTACCAGCTAAAGAATGGCATTGGTTTGGCAATGGGCGTGGAGATTCCCAGCGAGTGAGGCTTCATATGAAATTGAGGACATGGGGAAATAAAACGGGGTCCATTTTCTCCTTCGGTTTCTGCTTACTACTCCGCTGTCGGTCTTCACGGTTACTTTCCCCGCTTCCTTGCTCTGGATGGTGCTCTTCACGTAGGACTCCTTGGGCTCCGCCACAAAGACAGACGTTTTGGCATCAAACGGCTTGTTTTGGGCCTCAATCCGCTCCTTTTCTGATTTTCGAAGGTAGGGAGCAGCTTCTCCGTAAATAGCCATCTCAGCGTCCGAACTAGAGCTCATGGCTGCTATTTGTTTAGCAGAAGATTCTGTGCTGGGTGAAAAAAGAACAAGGGAGAGGAGAAATAGAAAGCAGAAAGCATCAACTTAAGTTAGGATGCGACGCAAAAGCAATGTACCGCACAGCCTGTACTGTGACTGCTTGTTACTCCGGTCTGACAACCCCCTTGACAGTCTGTCATAGTCTAAAGGGCTAGTTTGGAAGGACAGTGTATTCTGAGGCATCAATTTTAGGTCTTTGTAAGTTTCCTGTCCAGATAACATATCTTAATTCTCAGGGCTGTCTACCTAGAGTTGAATTAGAATGGAATTCTAACATGTTCTTTATATCTGAGCTGTACCAACCCTGTAGCTGAGATTCTTAATAGGTGGCTTCAGAGCAATGGTCATGATTTAACCTCCACTTCTGCGTAAGGCTTGCGTCTGCCACGTACTAGGACAGTTAGATAGCTTGGGAGGAAAGCTTGTTTTCTGCAAATGAAGGTTAGTATTTTCAAAGCAGTTAAAAACATTTTTGTCTTTTGGATGTCCACTGTCTCTCATAAGTCAAATAATTATTTTTAACATCTTCTTTATGTTGATATTTGGTGTTATGTCTCCCAGTGGATTGTTAACAGAGCCTTATAATAAATAGTTTTCTGGACTTTGCAACATTTGGTTTGTTATCAAGTGACTGAGCATTGCTCTAATTTCCAAATCTTTCTTGTCATTCTCCTTTGACACAAGAGATTTTACCTGACACTGAACAGATCTACCATCAGAGAAATGAGGGCATTAGCGTGGAGGCCCTTCTTCGTACATCAATTCCTGAGGGTTCTTTCTTTCCCACCAGTAAAAAGAAAAAGGAAAAAATTAAGAGTTCATCACATGCATGTAAGTTATTTTTTCTGGCTAATAGATACACCTCTGCAGTGTGACATGTTATATTCAGTTCTCCTTTACTTTGAGGTACTACGTTACTTGGAAAGGCTAGGATCTTTCTTAAATTATGTGTCTTATTTAGCAGTCTGTGGGTGTAATAACTGGTGACTTCTTGAAAGAAAAATAATTTTTATTATTGCAAATAACAACAAATCATCAAAGTTGCCAAAATATGGCCTTAGTGAAATGTTTGTGTTGAGATTTTTTTAGGTGCGAATTTTTCTTGGGTGTTTAAAAAATGTCTGTGAAGTGTTTAAGTACTTTGCACTCTCAAGAGGTTGGCTTAGAATAGTCTGTTGTCCCTGGGTGTTTGTAAGTACAGCTGGGAACTCGCTGTTACACTCACTCTGTCCTAAATGGTTCTTTTAATCCTGGAACTCAGAAGAGGATATATAGTTCCTGAGAATAACTCATTCTGAAAAAATGATTTTGCAGCATTTAAAAAAAAATCACTTGAAAATATTTTGTATTGATAGAAACGAAAAAACATAGAAGTGATGTATAACTAAGAATTATTTGAAACTTGTGTAGACTAAATCTCTTGTTATCAATAAATGAATAAAATCATGTCTTACCTCTGAAGTTCCAGATGAAAACGGGTCAGGAATGTCCCACACTGTAACACAAGCAGTTTCTTATTAGTGATGCTGTGTAACTCTGGGAATATAGTTACAGAACTAAAATTTCTCTATCCTAAAACTTGGCTCAATGAAAACAAAAGAAAGTTGAGAGCAGAATTTCTTGCTTAGAAATAGCCACATGGTTAGTGCTATCTGCCCCCCATGGTCCTTGGGGTTCCGAGGTCCCCAGCACTTACCTCTGGGTTCTGGGTAGAGATAAGACACAAAGATCAGTCCTGTTTATATAGAAACTGATGTGCTGATGCTGCAGCTACCTCCTCTTTGTTAGGGCAAGACATTTGGCAACATGAACCCTCAGCATAGTTTGTAGTGACATTTGGCATGTGTGGATATAATTAGAAGTATTCATATCATTTAGAGTATGTGAACCAATCTCCTATAAATAATTTGTCAGGGACCAATGTGCCATCAGAGAGTGCTTCCTAGTGTGCTGGGGAGGGAATCTTTGACAGTGCCTGGTGGAAGCTCATAGTCAGTTCTGAAGAGGTGTATTCAATTTGGCAAACCCTTTCTTGCATGCCTGGGTAACCAAATGACAGATACCCAGCCACATGCTGCTGTATGGGCCATCAGCACTTCTCCTTATCCCACCCCACAGGAACCCTACTGCATTCCCTTGGGCCACTGCCATGGCCGATCCTGGGAGACGAGTTTGGTCAACAGAGCCAACTGAGAAGAGCTTCTCTCCTGAGTCTGCACTGCTGGACCAGTGCCCACTCAGCCAGTACTAAAACAAATGATTAGAAATGGATATGTGTTCAGTATTGGAGAAAATATAGATTAAAGAGAAAGATGCCTATAATTCCAGTGTGCAGAGATAAAATATAGGCACATAAGAGGGATCATATTATATATATATAGTAGACTTCCATCTTGCAATGTGCTTTAAAAATTATTACATTATGGGTAATTTTCATTTACATCCTCATTCTTCAAATACATTATATTATTGTTCTTTTTTAAATTAAAAAAAAATTTTTTTGTCTTTCTGAGACAAGGTTTTGTTATGTAGTTCAGGCTGGCCTTGACTCACAGCAATCCTCCTGCCTCAGACTACTAAGAGCTGGGATTATGGACATGCACCATCACACCTGGATAAGCATTTTTGAAGGTCAGGTATATTGAGGTATAACTTTTGTATAGCCTAACTCACCCTTTTTAATGACAGTTATGTAAGGTCATTTTGCTTGTATTTTTAAAAGAATTTTTAAAATCTTTACGATAAAATTCACTTCTTTTATTGTGTGGTTTTATGCTTTTACAAATGCATTATTTCATGTAACTGCTGTAATAGTATGCAGAACAGTTGAAATTTTATCAGTTTTGATAGATATGGGTGGTTCTGTAACCTCTTACATTTTAATTATGTAGAAGTTAAAGTCTTATACATCGGGCTAAGATACTCCTTCAGTGGAAATGCACAATGCTGGTATCTCTGTTTTCTCCAGAGAACAATCAGGTTCTGGGCTTCATATTTTGTACTGTATTTCTGTGCCAATAGTACATAAACTTTGATGTCTAATGGGACAAATTTTATCTCATTACCGGTTTGGTTTGTAGTATTCCAGACATCATCTGTGTGTTTACATATGTATTTTCCAGAAAATATAAATGAGCAAAACTGGTCTTTCTTAGACAATAGAAAATATACATTGTAGATGTTTAAATATATTATATATACACCATAGTTTATATATTTATCAACTCTCCCTTTTATTATGTACCCTTGGATTAATTTCCAGGGTTAGTACCTAAACACACAGAAAAACTTCAAACATACGTATAAAAGTAGAGTGTATAGAGTTTTTCAGTATTGCTCATTATTGATTAGTTCAAGGTCAATCTTATTTCATACATACCCTCAAGCATTCCCTCCATCTCTAGATTATTTTAATGTTACTCATAAACTTTCTGTGTCAAATTCTGCATGTTTGAGATTTTAATAATTTTTGTACAAGTTGTAAAAAGGATTCTCTTGGTCTAATAAGGTCTTAACTCTGCTATGGCATCTTATGTCTTCTAGAAGGTCTAAATTTTTAAGTAGCAATATTGATATCAGTTCTTTTCTTTGTATTTTTGCTTTTTGATGTGTATTGTAAAAGAAGGTGTTCCATAACTGAAGGACTTAGGGTCACACATATGTTCTATGTTTTTAGTCTAATGATATTAAGAAAATGTTGATATTTGTAACCCAGGTCTGTGTATATGTATTTGTGTAAAATTAGGTTCTGGGTTTCATATTTTGTACTATATTTCTGTGCTAAGAGCACATAAGTTTTGATGTCTGGTAGGACAAATTTTATTTCAATATTCATTTATTTTGAAGTCATTTTGAAAATTCTTGTAATCTACTGTATGAGTTTTAGGGTCAGTTTTCCACATAATGTGGAAAATCCTGTTGGGTTTGGATTTGGTTTAAGTTGATTTAGTAGATTAGTTTGATAAGAACTGATACTTTTATAATACTCTTTGAAGCCTCTCAACCCAGATGAATGACATATTTTTCTTTTTATTTCAAGTCTTTAAAAATGTTTTCTTCAGTCTTTTTTTTAGGTTTTCCCATATTTTTCTTAGGCATATTCCTAGGTAGTTTATAGTTTCTTCTGTCATTGCTATGTTGAATGGCGTTATTTTTCCTATTATGTTTTCTGCTTGTTGATTATTGGCATGAGGCAGACAAGTTTGCATACTCAGAACTTCAGTTTTGTTTGTGGCAGTGGTGTGTATGCCCAATGAAATCATATGTTTCCTTTGGACCACAGGGTACCATATGACACTCTTTGGGCCAATGAGATGCAAGCAGAAAGACACTTATATAAAAGAGGACCTACTGTACTCTGCTTTACTACTTTTCCCTTCTCCTGTCTACCTTAGTCCTGCATAGATTACAGGGGGAATGACTGGAGCTAGAGTCTTGAAAGAAGAGTGAGGAGAATTTCAGAAGCTTCAGCCTTGATACTTGTGAGCTGAACTTTATTGTGTGAGCAAAAAGGCATTGTTTATTCAGATTATCTTTTACACACTAACATATGTTCTATGTCCAATAAACACTCGACATTTCACAAAATTATTGTTTTATGTTATCTTTTATCGGGCTCCCTTGCTGAAGTCCTTTATTACTTCTTACTAGAAATTTTACTTCCCTTGAGTTTTCAGTGTGTCCTGTACACATAATTGCAATTTTTTGCCTTCTTCCTCTTTTGGTTTATGTTATTTTTTCCTTCTCTTATTGCATTGTTTTTGACATTCAGGACAATGTAGAATAGTATAGTAACATAGTATTATTAGTACTTTGGTACTTGTGTACAAGCATTTAGGATATACTTCATATATATATATATATACATGATATATATAGTTTGCCAATAATGTTGATTATAAAAATGAATTAAATGGTTCTATTTCTAGGTATATGCTCAAGAAATTAAAATATCTTTATATAAAAACTTGTGCATGAATTTCATAGAAACATTCTCCATTAAGTAAAAAAGTAGAAACAATCAAATATTCACTTTCAGGTGGACAAAGAAAGTCTAGGATAGCTGTATAAGAGAACATTATTCAGCCACAACAAGGTGTGAAGTATTTCACTGGTGATACAATATGAATGAACGTCAAAGGTATGCTAAGTGGGGAAGTGGTACACAAAGGGTCTATATGTAATGATTGTGTTTATATAAATGTCCCAAACAGGTAAATCCATAATGACAGGAAGTAGATTAGTGATTGCCAAACAATATGGAAAGAGGATAATGGCGATTGGCTGCAAACGGGCACGGTTGGTTTTTAGACTTTAGAATGTTCTAGAAGCAAGGGGTATAGATGTGCATGTAATACTAGCTGCTCAAAGACTGAGGCAGGAGGATTACAAGTTTGAGCCCAGCCTAGGTAACTCAGATAGACCATGTCTCAAAAGTTAAAAAACAGTTTTTAAAAAGGGCCAAGGATGTAGCTCAGTGTAGAATGTCTGGATTCTATCCCCAGTACCAACAGCAAAAAAAAAATCTGGAAATATTGATGATGGCTCTCCAGCTTGGTTAATTGACTAAAAATCACTGAATTGTACACTTTAAATAGTGAATTTTATGATAAATGAATTATATATAACTATATACCATATATTATATAACATATATTATAGTCAGTGTATTTCCAGCATCTACTGGGATTATTTTTTCCCTTTACCGCTATTAATGTAGTAAATATTTGGTAGATTTTTCTCACTTTTGCAATCCTGATATTCATGAAATAAAAACCTACTAATTTAATATAAATTTCTCATTGCTTTCAGTTTACTAAAATATCTATTGAGAGTTTTCTGTCATTTCTATCACTATGTCAAATTTTGTCTATGCTATTAGTTTCTGATTTTGATGTCAACATCTTGTTAGTTTTATAAAATAAATACAGTAGCTTCTGATTTATTTCTATTTTCTACAAGAATTTGAAAAATTAGTTATCTGTTCCCAGAAAATGTGGTAGAATTCTTCCATGGAATTGTCTTTGCTTGTAGTCATTTTGAACGATAAATCTTTTGTTTGGGAGATTTTATGTGATTTTTGGCTCAATTAGATAATTTACACTTCCCTAGAAAACTAATTTCATGAGAATTTTTAGACTGTTTTATGCATATCTTTTTATAATAAAAATTCTTATATAGTCCTTTTTATTCTTTATATTATTAAATTTCATTTTTATTCCTTGTATTGTTTAATTTTGTTCTTCTTATTTTAAATCTTATTTGACAAAATGTTGTCTTCTTAATTTTACCGAAATAACTTTTATTTTCTCATTTAGGTTTTCTGCTCTTAATTATTTTACCTCACTGGGTCACTTTTATTATTTGTAATTAATTTGAAATTTCAATTTTTATTTCAGCCACCAAATTGTTGAACATAGGTTCGCTTTTTAGAGTTCCAGATGTAGGAACATGTTTCAGATGTACAGGAACACCAATTTGAGTGTTGCGAGGATGGGTCATTTTCAGCTGTTACATCTTTCTATATTTTGTGTGTATGCATGTGTGCATGCAGACATGGGTGTATATGTGTGTATGTGTGTGTGTTAAGTTCATGTCCTAGCAGGTTGAATAAAAATGATGGATATGATTTCTGTGTCTCTGTATGTGTTAACATAATAAAAGTGTGGACAGTACTGGATAAGGACATTGTCAGCAACCTACAAACATCTGATGGTCACATTTATCATAATTCTTGTTGCCTTCACCCTAAAGGTAACTGCAAATGATAACCATTTCTCTGCTTTTTTATAGTTTTAATATTTGTTTTCTCATCCATAAAAAATATACTTCAGTTTTGCCTAATTTTGAGCCTCAGTTGTTCTTTAAGCATCTCACTTCTTTTACCCCAAGTTGTTATGGGATTTTCCCAAGAGGTTGGGCATAACTATACTTTATTTTCATTGTTGTATAGAATTATATTGTGTGGTATTATGACAACTTATTTATTCTGTGATAGACATTTTAGTAGGTAGAAAGAGATATTTCACTGCAGTTTTGATTTGTATTTCTTTAATGAACAATAATCACAAATTTTTTCCATGGCCTTATTTTCCATCCATATATTTTCTTTTGATGCACTATCTATCCATATCTTCAGTCTTTTTAAAGCAATTGGATCATGTTATTATTTTTTATTAGAGTACTGTACACATACTCTAGATACAAATCCTTTATCAGATACATGATTAAGAAACTTTTTCTTCCAGTGTGTGGCTTGTCCTTTCATTTTCTTAATGAAGAACAAAAAGATTTTGGTTTTGATGGAGCTCAGCCTATCAGTCTGTTTTTATGTGCCATACTTTAAATGTCATACCTTCAAATCTTTCCGACTGTAAAATCACAAAGTTTTCTTCATAGTATTTTATGTTTATAGTTTTCATATGTACTTCTACATTTCCTTTCAAGTTAATGTTTGTGTAGGTGTAAGTAGGTTTGCTCTATTTTAATGCAAAGGTATCCGTTTCAGTGTTGAATTACCTTGGTAACTTTGTTGCAATCTTTAGTGATTTTTCTGTTTTAAAATGGCAATTATCTGCTTTTCAAGTACTTAATATATTTGCATATTTAAAAATTCCAGAAGCACAAAAGAATTCCTTATGCCTCTGTCCTCAGCTACTCAGTTCTCCTCTCCAAGGTCAAACAGTTACCACGTTTTGTATCTTTCAAGATGCATTTTATTCATGTACAAACAAATACATGTGTTCTTTTTCCTCACTGACATGCCTCCATTTTTGTGAGTGTTTTAGATTGCTATTTTTTAATTTTTTTCATTATTCTCTACTGAAGAGAAAAAATAAATCAAATCAATTAAAAAAACAAATTTGTTAAAATTTAGTTTAGTTTCTGTACAAAGAGAGATGGAATATTAAGGACTAAGATTAAATTAAATTTGAATTTATTTTTAGGGAGAAATTAAATGGGCTGCAGTAAGATTTTTCAGGGCATAAACTATTGTAATAGGTAGCTTTTTTTTGTTTGTTTGTTTTTGCAGTACTGGGGATCAAACTCAGGATCCTGTGCTTGCTAGGCAAGCACTTATTCCACTGAGCTATATCCCCAGCCCTTCCACTGAGCTATATCCCCAGCCCTGTAATAGGTAGCTTTTTGCCCCTCTAAATCAATTTTCATCTCTTTAGGGGCAATATGACTTCTACTGAAAATATGCATGTTAGACATATAAAAAACATATATATTTTCTTATTGTTAGTTACAAAATTTTATATTTCTCTTTCCAGGTGAGCTTGCCACTTGTGTTAATTCAAAACAGACATTTTTATTTTTGTCTACTTGATTTTTCTGGTAGATATAAGTTAAAAATTGCACACTATGGCTGTTTGCAGATGTATTATATTTTGGTATGTACACACAAAATATTTGCTCACTTCATTGAAATTTGTGAATATTTTATCTCTTTGGTGGATTGTGGCTTTTAAAAATGAGGTAGGCTGGGGATGTAGCTCAGCGGCACAAGTGCCTGCCTGGTCAGCACAAGGTCCTAAGTTCAATTCCAAGTACCCAAAGAAAAAAAATATGACATGAACTATCTCTGCTTCTTTTAGCACTGTTTTGCCTTCCATTCTGTCTCATCTAATGTCTATAATTGCTTGTTTTTTTGGTAGCACACAGAGGAGTTATCTTTTCTCCTACTTTTCCTTTCAACCTTTCTGAGTTACCTTATTTTGCATCTAACTTTTAAAAGCCAAGTAGTTATTGAAAAAAATCCATGGTGGCAGCCACTTTCAAAGAATGGGTAAGTTTTAGAACCGCAAATTGGCTGGCATGCCTTTTATGGTGTGCACACTGTTTTAAACACCAATTTCACTAGCCAGATGTTATTTTGTATAATTTTTGGAAAGCCACTTAACCTGTTTAGGACTCAATTTGTTTGTCTGCTACAGGCAGAATAATTATAATTTTCTAGCCTCTCACAGGATTAATACAGTTGGTGGATAACATATGTAAAGCATTTAGTGTAGTATCTGGCAGTGTAGATCATATTTAATTCACATTGCCCAGTATCACTGTGTTTGAATAATGTAAAATGGCTTTATCCTGTGAGTGACAGGATATCGCTGGAGTGTTTTGTGTAAGGGACTGACCTTAAGATTTGCTTTAAATGTAATTGGATTGGCAGCATGGAAGAAGGATTAGAAGAGTGAAACAGAGAAGAATATATTTAAACAGTTGTTGTACTATTTTAAGGAAGAATCGAGGACCTGAACTAAGTAGCTTTTGGAAAAGGAGAGGGATAAAATCAAGGGATATTTAGCATTGCAGTCTTGACTGCCCTTGCTCTTTTAAAATAAAAATAATTTTAGACATTCAGGAACTACCTAAATTGGTTCTACCCCAAGATAATTGGAAATAAACAGAATTTCTTGAGGTTAGAGGTAAAATTTTTCATAGAAAGGAAACAAAATTGGGAAGAAATAGACAAAAGATAAAGATATTTCTTTTGGATAGAGAATTGCAATAGTAGAGTACCTAGTAAAAATGAGCAAATTTCCAGGAACAACAAGCTTTTGATGAACACATTTTAAAAATATGTTATTTAAACAATATAAAATTAATAAAAACAAGTAAATCAGAACATAAGGTCCAGAAATGGGTTCTTGTATGTATGACAGATTAGTACATGATAAAGTTGATATTCTGAACCACTAAGAGGAAGGAAGGGCAATTCATTGAATGGGGTTGAGACTTAAAATTTGAAAATAAAAATTACTTCCCCAACTGACATCATTTGTAAAAGTAAGTTATGGGGGAATTGACATAAAAACAAGCAAACTATAGAAGTAATTGATGAAAATATAGTAGAATATGTTTATCTCCTAGGGTTAGAAAACATGTTTAATAAGACAAAAAGACCATACATAAAAATTTAAAACTTCTCCATAAGTTAGAAACAAGCTCTGTAAACAATTTAAAGATAAATGGCAGATTAGGGAAAATTATTAGCTACATATATCACAAAGAAATTATATTCAGTTATATTCAGAAGTGAATTAAAAGAAAGGGAGATATATGGAAATGACAAAAATAGCTAAAAGATATATAACTCATGGAAGAGACAGTACAAAGGGGCACTAAAATATATGAATATACCCTCAACCCCAGGAAGTGCAAGATCAAATAATATAGAAAAGTAGTAGATTTTATCCATCAACTTGGCAACAGAAATTGATGGTAGCAAATTAGTTTGTGCGGGAAAGTGGGTGCTGTTATATGCTATGTGCAAATGCCTAAATTTTCCAGGGTAAATTTTTTGCTTCTTTTAAATTTAAAATTGCAATAATTTCACTTCTTACTCTTTCCTACAGAAGCACATGAAATGGGACACTGTGTTTAAGGTTTTGCATTTACTGTTTCATTAAATAGCACAATTTGGGAAACTAACTGTCCATTCAGTTACCTTGTAGTTTAATTCAGTGACCACCTGTTAAACAGTGGTACTCTCATGATCTGCTCAGTGGTTGGAACTTGACACTTTAATCTGAGATTTGGATTGGCTTAATGCATTTTCCACTGGTTCTCTTTGAGATATAACACTGAAAACTGAAAGCCTTGTTTTAAATATCCATAAGCAATGTAAGTAGGAAGTTTCAACTAGTAATATTAAGAAAACTGAATTGTGAGATACTTGCTAATTCTTAATTATTGTAATATTTCTAACCTATGCCCAATGTGCAGATATCTCTCAGACGAGTTGTGTGATAGCTCACTTCTTTTAAGTTAATGACTGCTGAGATCTGGCATGTATCCCTGGTCCTCTTCTTGCGGATATCCACTTCCTGCTAAGCCCAGGGCAAGAATCAAGTTTCTGTCTGTAATGACCCTTCTGTTCTGAAAGTCACTGCCAGAAATTAGCTTGTGATTCCTGAGAGTCCCTCTGTCCTGACTTCCTGTTTTCTTCCCCCAGCGAGTAAAGCAGAGGAATTAAGCCACTTTAGACACCTCTACTTTTTCTAGTGTGAAACCTTGTAACTGTCATTCACCAAAGGAAAAAGCTTTCCTTTCACATGATTCATGCCAAAGAGGAACCCTACTTAGACCATCTGTGTTCTCGCATGTACCAGTAATTGATTTCTTTTACGGGGGAGAAGATTCCATATTGGGAATATACCACACTTTGTTCATCTATTGTACTGCAGCTGGGTACTGTTCTTATGTTTTTGTGGAAATATTTCTTTTGGTTAAATAACAAGGAGTAGAATCATTAGATGAAGAGGTAGGTATATATTTAGTTTGTAAGAAGTGACCAATATTTTTAAAAGTTAATGGTACCATTTCACATCCTCACTAGCGATGTATGAGAGAGGTAATCACTCAGTACCCTTTACAACACTGGCCATTTGTAGTCTTTACAAAGTTGGTCATTCTTGTGGATTGGTAGTGGAATTTCTTTGTGGTTTTAGTCTGTATTTCCCAAGGCCAATAATGCTGGGCATACTTAAGGTGATTATTAGACTTTCAGATATCTGCTGTATGAGTTTCCTAGTCTTTTGCTCATTTTTTATTGAATTGTTTTCTTTTTGGTTTTACTTTGTATGAGTTCTTTATATACAAGTCATTCATTGGCTACGTGTGTATTACACATATTTTTCTAGCCCAAAGCTTGCCATTTTTGTTCTTAACAGTAACTTTAATTTTAAAGAAGACCATTGTATTATTTTTTTCTTCCATATTTAGTGCTTATTGTGTTCTGTTTACATTTTTGCCTGAGATCACAAAAGTATTCTGTTTTCCTCTAGGAGATTTATAATCTTAGGATTTATGTTTAGGTCTGCTGTCCATCTTGAAGTAATTTTGGTATACTCTCTACGTCATTATTTTCCCCTATATGGACTTTTTTCATTGAATTGCACTAGCAAACTATCTATCTATCTATCTATCTATCTATCTATCTATCTTTACATACTTTTTTGGGGGGGCACTGGGAATTGAACTCAGGACCTTGTGCTTGCCAGGCAGGCCCTTCTGCCGCTGAGCTATATCCCCAAGCATATATATGTATTTTTTTCCAATTTCCAAACTCTCTGTTCCTCTCTATTACATTCTATTGATGTATTTTTATTTCTTTACATTATTATTAATAGTCTCATTGTTGTTATTTTAATATACTGTTAGGTTGTTGGGAGCCACTGGAGCTGGAAATTGGTCATGTGTGTGAGGGCAGGACAGAGCCAGAGTGCCTCCAGCAGTCAAGCTGCCTCAGTCTTGAGAAAAACATTATGCATTACAGTTGTTAGTTGCTAGGCAACCTTGCTTCTCATGATACTAACTTTGCAAGGGTATAAATAAACGTCCCTCCTGTTGGAGTTAGGTCCTCTTGCCCGTCTGGTAAGGGGCCACCCCCACCTGACCCCAGCTTTTGTCTTTTGTCTTTTTTTTCTAGACCCCCACCCCATTTTCTCCTGGGGACCACGGAGCGACCTCCAAGTCCTGCATTAGATATTATTGGGTTTGAATTGCCAACATTTTGTTAAGGATTTTTGGGTTAAGGACTTTTGTGGTGTTACATTAATACCACATTATCATACTTTTACTGTAGCTTTATAATAAGCTTTGACCTGCACAGAATAAATTCTTCTACTTTGTATTTTTTTTTTTTAATTACTTTGGCTTCTCTAGGTTCTTCATGTTCTGGCGGCATTTGAACATCAGCCTGCCAGTTTCTGTGCACCCCATTGGGAGTTTGATAGGGGTACATGAAATGTAAGGATCAACTGTGGAGAATATTTACAATATTGAGTCTTCCGAGATCAATCTCCTGCTCCCTCATTATCTTAGTAGTATTTTAGCTCGCCTTTTTCCTTTCAGCAATGATTTACACTTTTCCATGTGAAGGCTATTTTTTACTTTTTGATAAGTTTTTTAGTAAAATGAATAAATTAATTAATGAATTATTTGATGAATTACTTAATATTTTGCAGTTTCATTAATGCTGCCCCCTGGACAGCACTTCACTGGGGCTATTGGAACAACTTAAAGCTTCCTAAAGGTGGAAGTATAGACTTTCCATTAAATTTTTTCAGGGGCTTGGGTAGGGCCACAGTTGTGTGTGTGTGTTGTCTGTGTTACTTTAATTGGACAGCTTTGCCTGAATGTTTTCTGTCTTACCAGGCTGACCGATTCTTCGTTCTCTCTCCAGGAGGAAGGACTTTCCTTTTCCTTTGGTCCATACCCATTGTGTTTCCAAGTCATTTGCCTTTTCAGCTCCAAGTCTGGTGCATTCAATGAAAGAAAGAAAGCTCTAAAAAACACACTGCCGCTCCATTGCTGGTGTCCGGAGAGTTGTAGCTGGTCCACTCTCTGCTCGCTCTCTGTCTTTTAGTCTCTTCTGCTGGGTGCTTGCATAAGAGCCATGGGTTTTCGCTGCACTTACTAGGAGGAATGGGTGAAAGTAAAACTACTTCATCTTCCCGGAAGTGAAAGCCTTGTTGCTAATTTTTTGTAGTTCTATTAATTATTATTTTTTTTTTAAATTTTATTTTAAAGACAAGAGAATGGGGACATATGAACCAGAAAAGCCATAAACGATACAGAAAATACAAAGTTATACAGAATATAGTAGGGAATTAGCACTGGATGTTGTATTACATAGTTATCTTCACATTAGTTAACACAAAAACATTAAAGGAAATACCAAATTATAGAGAAGATAGTAGGGAATTTGCAATGGATGCTGTATAATACAAATACAGAATTATAGAGAACACAGAAGGGAATTAGCTCTGGATGCTGTCCTCCATAATGTTACCTTCACCTTTGTTACTTAGTTACACAGATGATGGCCCATTTGATCATTCAATTTTTCTCCTCCCTCATTTCCATTGCCCTACCACTCAATCAGTCATCTTCCCTGTGATAATAACTGTACTCCTGGGTTTATCTATACCCCTGGACTCTCACCTTGGGAAGAGATAATAGCTGCCTCAGACTATACCATAACATACATGGGTGTATACAAACTGCCGTGGTCAGAGGTGGAAAAGCACACATGCTCACAGCGGAGCACCCAGCTCCACCCCGTCGCCGTGCTATGGGTGGGCGCGGGTCCAGTCCGTGAGGTGCCCTGAGCGGGGCCCTCAGCAGAGCAGCTGCATGGCCAACATCGGAGCAGCCGCAGGGCCCACTGCAGAGCAGCCACGGGGCCCTCAGCGGAGCAGCCGCGGGGCACGCACCCCCATCGGGGCGCCCTCTGTGACCCTTTTGGCTCTGTCCCGTTTCCTTGATGCCAGAGGCCCTTTCTTCTCCTCCCACCTCCTCCTGATCTCCAGCATTACTGTTCCCCACCCCTTGCAGCTGGGCAATGGATCTCCGAAGCTGAAGCTGCAAATGCCGAAACGAGGGCTTGGGCCAAGGGTGTGCTTGGAGCAACCTCCTCCCTCTCCGTCTTGTCTCACTCCGACTGCGCCATGGCAGATCTCCGATCCCCTCCTCCAGAGGAGGTTTTGCTTAGTGTTTCTGAGGGTTTCAGTTCCCATTTCAGATCCTTCTCACGTTCAGGATATCCACCTCTTTCCTTTCTGTCCTTCACATGTTGCTATATTCCTATGTCTGAGTGGCATTCCTCTGGGAGGTTCTCTCTCTGCTGCCTACCTGGTCGCCATGGGTTCATACAAGGTTCATATATGCAAGCAGTATGGAGACACTCTTGTTGCTCGTATTAGTAGTTTGGGGTGAGTCCTGAAGCCTGTGG
>PVLD010015381.1:30367-48853 GCA_004027595.1 Dinomys branickii | reverse complement strand
AGGTTTTCCTCCCTGGGTGGAGCTCCTTCCCCCCTCACAAAACCCGTTGGGGCGCCTAAGTAGGTCTTCCCACCCGGGAGATCCCGCAGTCCTTGAAGCTGCTTTGATGTCTCTCGCTGGGCTGAGCTTCTTCCCGATTCAGGAAAAACCGGTTAGAGCGCGCACTTAACTCACCCTGTGATCGTGCAGACAGGAGTGCAGTTCAGATGTTTTTCCCTGGATGGAGATTTTCCCCGACTCAGAAATCCCGCCGGCCGGTCACTGTTGCTCCAGTTCGCGCAGCGCTGGCTGCGGGGGTGGGGTTCTGAGCGGGATCCCAGAGCACTGCCCGGTTTGGTGCAGTTTGTCCCAGTAGCGCGTTCTCTGTTGGGTTCAGGAGCTGAAGCCGTTCTTCCCTCCACACTCGCTCTCTCGGCTGGTCGTCTTCTTCCCGGAAGTCCTTATTTCTGTCTTCATATTGCTATATTTCATTGTTTGTGTGGTAATCCTCTGGGAGGTTCTCTCTCTGCTGCCTACCCGGTCGCCATCTTCCCGGAAGTTGCTGTGTGTATTTGTTAACATTGTTAGTCAATGTTTGGATCTCACCTCTAAGAATTAAAAACTTATCCTTAGATCTTTTCTACCATAGTGAGAAGACACACACACACACACACACACACACACACACACACACATCTTTTAGGATATCTACTTGTCTTGTGAACTTTCTCTGAAGACTGCTCACAAGGTCCTGGCAGCCATGTTGTTGTGATGTGGTCCAGCTGTCCTCACCCAGGGAGGCTCATACTCTGCTAGTTGGTTGAGGTGGAAGTCTGGGAGCTGAAGTGCCAACATCTTCTGCCACATTCCTGTACATGAAAGAGTACAGAAGCCAGTCTACTGAGACAGAATGATACAGATGCACAAGGAAATGATGTAGAAGAGATAGTCAGTAGAAGACTGAGTAGTAATAGTGTATAGCTTGCCTACAAGCACTAGGTAGCTAGGACCTTGGCTCTTTAGAGCTTTCTCTGGGGCAGTTCCCACTGCTTGGTGTGGTCTGGTCACAGGAAGATCACTTCTTTCCCAACATAGCCTTAGAGAGCTTTTCTGACACTAATCATGAAAGAACTCCCAGAAACACAGGTTTACAGGTAACAGACACCCTTGAGACTGTGGGAACAGGTCAGGAGGTGTACGGGTAACAGACACCCTTGAGACTGTGGGAACAGGTCAGGGGAAACATTTCCTTCAGAAGAGCTTGTTTTTGCTGCTACTCTTGGCTGCATCAGAAAAAACTCGGTGCCCAAAAAAATGGAAAGTCATGGCCAGCAGTTCCCAGGGGTCTTTCTCAAGGTCGGAAAGTAGGCAATGCTCTCTGCTGGAGACACAGAAAACCTCCAGCCCAGTGACTCTTCCAATTTCACAATTACATGAAATTACCAATAAAAGGCTTTTGTGCCATAAAACAGTGTGAACTTATCTACCTCCTGAGCATATTTACAATCAACAGCTTTAGAGTATCAATTAAATTCCCTGCACATTACTTCAGCCTCTTTTTAAAACACCCATACTTTATGACTTTGTACACTCAGGGCAGTGGCAGAAATTATCCTTTAATTAAACAAATCAGCCCTGTACTTTTCCCAAGCACTCTGAACACACACACACATATCAACTGGAGAAAGGCCTAACAAGGTTTGTGCTTTTTCCAAAAGGGTCTTACTTGGCTTTTCATTATTATTCCTAATGGTAATAGTAATAATCCTGTATATGTTTATATAACTTCTAGTCACAAAGCATTTTTTTTAATGAGGCTTTAAAATTTTGCTATAAGGTGGGCACTGACTAGACTATTCACTTATTTCACGTTTATTGGCCTGAGCAATAGTACCTTCCAAGGAGAAAAGGTGTCCATGCTGTGATGCTCTCTGGGTTATATCTTTTCCAGATATTTTATCATTTACACTTCCTCAAGCGTGAGGAAGTGTACAGTGTTTCTCACATTTATAGGGAAGGTGCTAAACAACTTGTCAAAGGTCACAGAGCTGGTTCGTAAGATCAGGGCTGAAAGTCAGGACTGAAACATCTGCTCTCTCAGCCTACCGTTTCTAGTCTTCTTGACTAATTTTTTGTGGACTAAGTTTTCATTAAAAATTTTTTTTCTGATAGTGACAATTGTCTGCTATAGTTTGGCCATCCACTCATCCATGATTTATTTCACCAAGTGTTGGCTAACATTTCTTATGTTTGCATTATGTTTGAGAATGTGGAAACAGGTCAGGGGAAACATTTCCTTTGGAAGAGCTTTTATTGTGGATACTCTTGGCTGCTTCAGAGAAAACTTCAGAGATAGTTTTTCTATTCATAAAGTTACTATGCCGAATCTCTAAGTAAGGCATTATCTCTCTTATTTGATAGAAGAGGCTGCCTCTCATAGAGACTGTCTTGCCCTTAACTGCTGAGTAATGAGGAATGTTGGATTTGAATCTAGGACTATCCGACTTCAGACCTGTGTTCTTTTCATCACATAGGACAATTAGAAAATTTGAACCGGAAGTGATGCACTGACTTGACTAGGTTTTAGGGAACTTGGACTAGCTTCTCCCTGGCTCTCTTTCCACTTTCTCACTCTTCTGTGTTAAATGAGTCATGGTCTTAGAGAAGCTAGAGGAAGTATTAGCTCTTCTTTATTACCTCTGGAGCAACAGAAGGGACTGAGGCGAGTAGAGGTGGTGTCTGCCATATTCATGGGGAAGGTTTCAAGAATGTTCTATGATTGGAAAGGTGGCATGGGGGATGGAGAGAGATGGTCAAAGAGGTGAAAGAAATGTGAAAAAGCAAGAAGACAAGAACGAGAATGAGGTGCCTTGAAATATGAAAGCTGGTAGTTGATAGTGAGCCAAGATGAATGAAGGAGTAAGACCCAGGGTGTTAGGGGTTAGGTCAAGCAAGCAATTTCTTTCATGATTTCATTGGGGCCTAGAAATAAAAACCTCATCATTATCCAAACACAACACTAACATGAAGGGGGTGAAATAATTTATCCTTAAATAACAGGCTGACCTATTCAGAATTGTAATTTTAATGTAAGACTAACCTTTGAAAATAGATCAAGTGATATAAATCATTAAGGAGAAGACATTCATCAGGTAGATGGTGTCTATTAGTAATTTTATGCATGAAGAGTTATCTCCTGAAGTACAGTTGCAACTGCCTCTGCACAGAAAAGAAATGAAGACCCCAGTTACCCTTTCATGACATGTTCAGCTGATTTTAATAAGTATTTCTTCTGTCAAATGAAATGAAAAGGCTGAAATATGATCTCTCCTGTGGATGTACACTCACTGGCTGCCTCCCACATCCTTCTAGGCAGCTGTGCTGGAGCTTTCTTGGTGCTGAGAAAAAATGTAGATACCCATCTGAAGCAGCATCTTCCTTTCTTTAGTCGATGACAATACCTAAATCAGTCGGTCAAAGCACAAAATATTTATGGAGACTTTTCTAGAACTAGGCTGTGTTACATGGAGGAGCAGGAAGGCAGAGGAGTCTAAGGCTTTTCCTCAAGGATTTCCATGTTAAGACCTGATATAATGTCAAGGGAGTCAACCTTGTTATCCAAGCTACAGCAAAGTGAGTTTGGACTAATTGCCAAACTTCTTTGCACCTCAGTTATGTTGACTGTAAAATGGAGGTGGGACTGTGTCCTAGCTCATGGAATTGTGAGGAGTCATTAGATTCTGACTGAAAGAACAACCCTGGGGCTTGGCTCACATTTGGTTATGTGTGTAAGTGTAAAAATAGTGGTCACTCTCTGCTCTCCACTGCGGTCAGTTAGGATAGGTTCCTTTTCTTTCCACACCCCCATCCTGCAGCATGTTCCTGTAGGCACTGAGGGTCCTTTCTCCCAAGAAGCTGTAGGGTGATGATAAGCACCCCATGTTGTTGAGGAAAAGGTTGTACCTGTGTGGTAAGTTGGATGGAGATTAAGCCAAGTTTCAGGGCACTGAGAGGTGTTGTTCCTGCTGGATGTGGGCACTGGGAAATCCCTCAACAGCAAGGATGATGTAGGAAGTCCCATGGCACTGGTCACATCCAGGCTTACCTTGATACATCCTGGGAACCCCATGGGTGCCAATTTGACCCCCTTAGGGTCTGAGGGGCTCCAAAGCCAGTGCTTTCTCAGGGAGAGCTTAATGATCCCTCTCGGTGGTGATGACCCTATGATCACCCCCAGGTGGCTTTCCCAGGTGCAGACCTTTCACAGTGCAAGGCTCTGTGACATCCCCTTTCCTGCATCCTCCACCCTTTCATCTTTTCTCCATCTGACCATCCTTAGGAATCACTAGTTACAGCAATTTCTCTTTCATCTGGTTTCTGGGGGAGTCATACATTTTGTCCCCACTGCTTCAGGGTTAGACATTTGGCTCCTAGGACTCAAAGTGTGCTGCAGAAACTCAGAAAGTCTCTCTGCTCTCTTGCCCTGCTAGCCATCCTGATGCACAGAACACCTTGCAGAGGACGATGGTGGCAGTGGTGCGCTCAGAGGGTATGAAGGATTGCGGGAGGGGCACTCTCCATTTATATCTTGAGGTCCTGTCCTGAAAAACTGCTGGTCTCCTCCTGAACCTTCTCTCTTTCTCCCCCTCATGATGGTGGTGAAGGCAGTTTTAACTGAAAAGTATGCAGTTACAGGTGAGGTAAGAGGTGTCAGTTGTGTTTTAGGAGACAGATGTTGATACTGGGTTAGGATCTCAAGTGGTTGGTAACTCCTGCAAGAGGAGGGAAAGCAGATGGACCAGGGAAAGCTGCTCGCTCAGAGTGTCTCAGGGACGTCCGTGGAAAAAAGAGAGGGAGGGAGCAGCGTTTTGGTGATCGGCAGCCTCAGGTAACAGTGACATCACACAGAGACGCAAAGTGTTAGAGCGGAGACTCCATAAGAAGAGTCCACAATGAGCAGCACGACTGCGTTTTCGTCATCGTGCCAAGTTCAGAGGTCTGGAGCACAGCCTGGGCTCAGAGTTCAAGTGCGCCTTGAAGGTAATGCCTGTGTGGACTGCCAGCCCACTGCTGTCCTCCTCGCTGAGTGGCAAGTTCTCTGGAGAAGGGGCCCCCAGGTGCGGGCACAGCTGTGGCTGTTGTCCCTACCCACGGCCACGTGAGCATCATGAAGGGGAAAAGCTCAGAGCAGGGCTGGGACCCAGTGTAAGGAATTTGGACCTCGTGTTCTTTCCATGCTACCCGGAATTTTACAAGAATCAAGCTACTGCTAGATGGTATATAAATATAACAAAAAACACAGGGAACATTTAAATTAAAAAGTTATTATACAAAAAGACACAGGGCCACTAATTCCCCTCAAATCCCCGCCTCATTCGAACACACTTATCCCACCGTCCTTGCCAGCTTTGGAAGCAGTCTCCTCTCACGAGTGTCAACAGTGCTGTCATGGCTGTCTCGATTTCCTCAATCAGTTCCAAATATCTGCCTTCCACAGTCATTCTGATTTTGGGGAAGAGCCAGGCAGGTGTCTCATGGTGTGAGAGCCAGTGAATGGGGTGGGTGAGGGTGTGCCATCATGCTTTCATTTGACACAGATTGCTGTGTTTTGCGTCGATTCAGGACATCAGGGTAGATCCGACAGCATGACTAAAAATGCTCCTGGAAGAGGACTTCTGGAATTCAGGAAGAGGTAAGAACGACAGGATAAGTGTGTTCAAAGCAAAGGGGAGTGTTTTTGAAGGGCATTAATGGCAGTGTGTCTTTTGCTGTGATAAATTTTTAAAAAATTTAAACACATGATATTTTTTAATCTGCCCTCTGTATAGTTATGTGTTAAATTTCATAGTGTAGACACAGGTCACTGCGCCATCATATATTTGAGAGATACAACCAGATAGTTTTCTTTGGAAGTTAAGCTACCCTGAGGGCAAAAAATGTCAAGTTAAAAAGGAGTCACTGTAGCCTCGGTTAAAATTGTTTAATTTGCCTGGCTTTTCTGGTAGGACTTCAAACCTTGCCCTCCCTGCTACGTACCCTGAGATGTCCCACTGTTAGGTCAAAGCAAAGCTTTCTGGCCAGGCAGATGCTGTTCAATCCTGAGGTTTCCTGAAATTCCTGTAAGGCGTCAGACCTATGAATGGCAGAGTATGCTTTCTCCTAATCGTTTGGCTGTACGAGAGTGGATGGCTTCTGAGGGTCAGCAGTCATGACCTAATAGGTAGCTGAAGTATGAGGGTTTATTTGCAAGGTCGGCTTAAGAGCAGCTGGTGAAGGGTTGTGGGAGAAGGTGGCAAGGCTCAGCAGCATGGTGCGAACTCTAGTCTGACCTGTCCATCTGTGGGGACCAGACATCCATGTTGCTGAAACTAAGGCCGAGTCTTTGTGCTGTCAGCATGTGCTGAGAGTATTCAGATGTTCCTCACACCTTACTTTTGATAAGGCTGGTGATAATGGCCAAAAATTCCTGCTCTTGGCCAAATCTGTATAGTGCTAGCATTTACCGGGACCTTTTTGATAAGGCCTTTTTACATTAAGGGTATTGTTCTTGCTGTATATGGAAGGTTAAACTTTATAATACCGATAGAAATAGTGATGGTTAATTGTTTTTGGTTTTCTTTCAGTGTGGTGCAAGGAACTCCATTAAGTATATTTTATCCCACTTAACCCTTGCAAAGCCCCCCTAAATTAAGCAAGAGTTCTTCATTTTACTGATAAAAAATGAGGTTTGTGGAGTTAAATAAGTTGTTCAAATTTGCCTCCATAGTAAATAAAAAAGATGATGCATGAAATTGCTTTTTGATTTAAAAACCCATTTTTAATTTCTTTTGCCATACACTTTTTTTACTATTTAATTGAATCCAACCAAAAGCACACAGTATTATCAGGTCATTTTTTCGTGGACAACCAAAGATTCAACATTAGTGGCAATCTGAGCAAGGACTCCCCGTTCCAGCCTCTTTCTTTCCACTGATCTGATAAAGCCAGGTAGTACTTTTGGCTGAAGTATGCCGGCCACGCTCCTTGGGAATCCCAAGAGATCTCTTAGTTCTCGGAGCCTGGCATCATCTCCTTGCTTTCGCTCCATTTCAAGATTGCTGCTGCTTGTTCCTTTTTATTGAAGAGTTCCTAAGCCACTGGCAAATTGCTAGGAGACGGAACAAAGAGAGAAGATTGCCCAGATGAGGTATGCATGTCAAACTGTCCTTGCCAGTATTTATTTTATTTTTTTTAATTTACAAAGCATTCAGAATGTAGCAGCTGGGCCTCACCATGCCACCAGCCCAAGAATTTGTACAACAGGTGAAAGCATGCTAAAATAAGAAACAGACTTCTGTGATGACCAGAATGTTTTGATCAAAGCTTCCTGTGTGCAACATAGAAAACACGTGGTCAGGCTCTCCTTTGGCCTTTTCTGCTGTCCACTTTCACAGCCATCCTGCCTTTGCTTCTGTGCGTTGTTATCTTTATCCATAATTTTGGGAAAAGTGAAGTATCAGCAGTGGAAGGCTGGCTTGGGGAGAGACATTTTTATTGCTTAAGTGATTCTTTTCAGGGAGAAAATGGAAGCCAGGAGGGGTCATTGCAAACCTCTGGGAGCATGAGGAAATTTGCACCCATTAAGGTACTGTAAGCCCTCAGAACTATTTTGAGTGGAAAGACTTAGTTTGGGTTTGTGGAGAGTCTTGTTTCAGAGTAGCAGAGCTACAATCCAGCTCGCTGGGGGAGTGTTTGGGTGTGTTGGTCCCCAGAGACTCATCACCTGGATTCAGGGGTTGGCCCTACAGGCCAGGCAGGTAACCTTACCTCAGTGTGCCTCAATTCTTTAGCTAAAAGGATGGAGGGGGAATACAATACTGTAATTGTACATATGTAGTACCTCAGGGTGTTTTTGTGAGGACTGAGGCACTTTTAACTGCTTAAAATTGATTTAGATGTCCTGAGTTGAGAATGACCAAACACTAAACCCAAACCAGCATCAGAAAGAAGGTATTTATTTCTCAGAGAAATACCAAAGCCAAGATGTATGGCTAGATTCGGGGCTTAAGTAATGTTATCAGAACTTTCAACCTCTAACAAAGCAGCAGCAGTAGCTTTAACACCTATTTCTGTTCAGGAGAAAAGTCCTATCGTGAGCTTTGACCGGCCATCGTGTCTACCCCTGGATCGGTATGGAGGCTAGTATTGGGTCATATGATGTACCAGTTGGCACAGAGCAGGTCCCATGATTCGCTCTAGGTGCTGAGGTCTGTTCAGCTTTGAAAGAAGTATGTGGCCTGAAAATGTGTGCACGTGGTCAACCGAAGGAGAGCTGGGGTTACCTACCAGAAGAGGTGATCAAAGCAGATGTTCACCCAAGTGCTTAGCCCAGCGCTGTGGTTCCACTACAAACGTCCGTGGAGCTATGGCTGATGCTGTTGTTGCTGTCGTCATCATCATGGTCATCATCACCATCATTATCGGTGGCTCATGGGCGGGGGACCCCAAAGCAAGTATCTTTATAATCTATAGTAGTGACTGAATTCAATACTGGGAACTAAGAGCGGAATTCATAACTCACCCCAGGCAGCTATTTCTCGATGGTCCTGCCTTTTCCTTTGTTGTGTTCCTAGTCCCATGTTACCCTCCTGCTTTTCTTGCTTATTATTAAAACAGAACCTGTCCTTCCACCCCACCTCCACCTCTAGTCCAGGGATCCCATCTTCTGTAACCCTTATTATCTCTTGCATCACAGAACTGCTGTAGTACTCAGTGTCAGAGCTTTTTGAGTGTGAACTCTCTTTAAATTACAAAGTTCTGTCAAGAGCACCTTCCACTCCATATGTGACTCCAAAATATTTACTTTGTAATCATTCTATTATAACGTGGGGTTTAGATCAGGAGCTCTGAGGTCAGACCTGTCTTTATCACTGGCTTGATGTTGGAGCCTGGTGCAGATTACAGAAACATTTCAGCCTCAGTTTCTGCATCTGTAAAAGGTGGACAATAATATACTCCATGAGCTAGATAACACAAAGAACATGTGCACTGAGTACCTCTCTCTCTCTCTCTCTCTCTCACACACACACACACACACACACACACACACACACACAGTTATGTTCTTGTAAACATCCTGAAAGCAGGGAATATGCATCCACCCACCATTCTTATTCCCAACTTTGTTCCTTTAAGCAAGTTTTAAAAAAAAATTACTGTTGAACAGCAAGATTCACTGGCTGCACATAAACATGGCATCATTAAAACTTTACAGATAAATTAAATAGTTGAGTTTTAAACGCAAAAATTTTGTGACTTTTTAAAGTCTTAAGGTTGCTTCTCCATTAAAGAGTCTATGAAGCACTGCCTCAGGCAATTACTACCACATCACCTCCAGTTTTGGGCCGGCACTCACCCCCCTTTTTGCCTCTGTGTGACCTGCCAAACCCTGCCCCGTGGTGGTGGGTGACAGGAGAGGTAGTGATGAATGATTGTATGATTTGTCCAGCCTGTGCTGTGGAGCAAAGCAAGAAGTGATACATTATAAGAGCTGAAAATGTTCTTTCCCTGGAAATGATATAAATATTACATTTTGCTGAAAAATGACATATGTGCATTGGAGACATTAAGAATTCTCCAAAAGCAGGGAAGCAAAGAGGCCCACTAATGTCCTCTTAATAAAGCCTGTTTTCTGCTGACAGGACTCAAAATAAACGAGCTTGGATGGACACTTCCTGCAGGTTTTGGGAAGCAGCTGGATATGTGTTCAAGAAATCAGAAATCTTCCCTCCTGTGTGAGGGGAGGGCACAGTGTGGAGAAAAAGGTGCTAGAGCGGCAGTCAGCAGGACACAGGATTGAGTCCCAGCCCAGGCTTGAAGAGTTGTAGACCTTGGGTAAGGTATTTAACAAGGTGTTACGGTTGATATATTGTGTCAACTTGGGAAATCTAGAGGTTTAGCTGAGTGACTCAGGAGGAAGCTGGGGTGCTTACTTTGTAAACATCCTGAGCCTGTAGAAGAGGAGGGCGTGGAGATTGTGTGAGTGCTACACGCTCCCTGGGTGGGGGTAGCCTGTTTACAATGTAAGGGAAGGAAAGAGGCTCCTTGCAGTGGTTCCTCCCTTTTGCTGGTTGGTTTTTGCTGTGTGCTGCTGCCATGAACAGTTTGCCCTCTGCCTTGTGCCACTCTGCCTCAGAAGCAGCCAAGTATGGACTGAAACCTCCACAAACTGTAAGCTAAATAAACCTTTCCTTCCTTCATTTTGGGCATTGGTTATTTTGTCTCAGCAACAAGAAAAAAGTAACCAAGACACAAGGTTACATCTTAGTCAACAATTTTCAGTTGTGAGGACTGCAAATGTACTGAAATCAGTATTTTCAAGACTGGAATAAACTATTAAATGTCTTTTTAAAGCAAAATTCATATGACATAAAATTAACTTATAAAACATAAAATCCAGTGGTTTTCAGGAGTTTTATTACTGTGCAACAATCACTACCTTGTTTTAGGACTTTTACACCCCCACCAAATTAAACCCCACAGTCGTTAAGTAATCAGTCCCCGTTTCTGTCTCTTCCTATCCCTCGGCAATCAGTAACTTGCTTTCAACCTCTTTGTATTTGCCTCTGTTGGCCATTTCAGGTGAATGGAATCTCATTATGTGCATTTTGAGCTTGGCTTCTTTTGCTTAGCAAGATGTTTTCAAGGCTCATCCATGTTGCAGCAGGTGTTGGTGCCTTGTTATTTTTCATGGCTCCATAGTATTCCACTGCATGGCTATGCCATATTTTGTCTGTGTCTTCATCTGCTGATACATTTGTGTTGCTTTCATGTTTGGCTACTATAAATGAACCCTTACATTTTGCTTCTTCATGGTGGGAAAAATTACTGTCTGGGTAGCTCTGTAGAAACTTCTCAGTCTTTGTGGTTCTCAGAATAAAACAGGTGTGGTCTGTTAGGGAAGAAACTGGGATAATATAGTCAAGTGGCAGAGAGAGTGAGGTGGACCTGGCATACAGAGTCAGGGCAGCTTCTTTACCAAAACTCTGGGAGGCAGAGCAGACACCCACACATCTCCACCACTGAATACTGTAATGTGCATGGCTGCTACTTATCCAAAGCTCATTTTGTACCTCATGAGCTTTATCCCCATTTTATAAATGAGTATCTGGCTATGTGCACCTCAATTTCCTCAGAGACGTGATGTGTGTCCTACTGGACCTAATAAACTTCATAGGACTTGAGCAGCAGGCTCACTGATGCTCCTAAAAGCTGTAAAGGGCCGTAGGATCTGCAGGTACCAGTTGTTCATCTTTGACTCATTAATAGTTCATTTCTGTAGGCCCCAGCTTATATGGTTTATACCTGTATCATAGCCCCTGCAATGCTGTGTCCCCACAGGTCCATTTTATTGGCTAGTATGCAAGGTCCCATATGGGAGGGTGTGGTCAGTGTATCTCTAGGTGAATGGGACCCCTCTGGGGTGCGTGACATGTGCAGTTGCTCATTCAGCTGGGAAGCCAGTGAATGGTGTAGACCTTCTGATCCTTTCTATTGCACAGACATGCAGCCCAAAGCCTTTACTTCTGAGTTTGAGGGAGCCAGGCCAAACTACCCAGGCAAAAGCAATTGATGTTTTTCCTCTTAGCTTTAACCTTGTCTAGACCACAGTGAATCCTCATCCCATTCATCAGGAGGATTTGCTGGTCTCTGAAAAGCAAACAGATGGACTGACAAGTTGCCTTGCCTCAGTCCCCAGGCAGTGAGGGCAAAGAGATGCTGGGATGGGCAGGAGGCAAGAGAAGACCTGCTTCAGGCTCCTTGCGTGGCTGTTGCTAGACATGGAAGCTGTACCCTTTCACGTGTCTGTGTAGCAACAGGAGCTAGGTGGATGCTGTAGAAAATGGCCACTTGGGCCGTTCAGTGCCTCATGCTGTATCAACCCTGGTGACAGCATATTTATGCATGACTTTTATCTGATTATGTAATGGGCTTCCCCCAAGTCACTCCATAGCTGTAACTTCTAATGACTCTCCAGATACCTGTCTTTTATGCAAAGCCACAGTTTGCTTATATTGGCAAAGGAATGGAAATGTGTCCAGCTGATTCTGTAAGGGCCGGGTGTGAAGGATCAATTGTGCCTCTGTGAATCCAAATGGAAAGAGGTGCTATTAAAAGCTGGGGCTGGGCTGGGCTTGAGCCAGCAGCTTTGCAAACAGCACCGCTCCGGGCCTTTGCCAACCAAGTTCCTATTTTTCAGGGCTTTGTTGCAGCCTGTCTGGGCTGCAGAACCCCCTTCCCACTGCTTTTCTTACCCTCAAAGCCTAGCAAGCATATGGCATCTCCATGTAGCCCAGGAAAACAGAAACAAATAGCACTGGGCACTGGGTTTGGGTTTAAGTATTGAGGGAACTGCATAAGGGAAGCTACTGGGCAGTAAACGGGACAGATAAAACATGAAAATATGACAAGACATTTTCCTCTGTCATAAATCTAGGGCCCAGGGCCCAAAGGGATACTGGAGGTGACATGCTTCAGATCTGGCAGCCCACCGTGGTAGTCTCTAGCTATCTGTCGCTACTTTGCACACTTTAAGGTGTGCAAGTCTGAAGGCAGATGTTCTGGAAGTGTAAAAAAGATTCCTAAGACATAGTAACCCTCCATTTTTATTGATTTTCTTTGAAAATTAATCTTTGCTTGTTGAAATAATATTTATGTGATGGTGAAATTCAACATGTTAAAATTAATTTTTGTAATTTTAACCTGGCTTTTAAACTTTTTAGACATGGCTACTAGAAAACATTAATATGTGGTTTAATATTTATTTCTATTTGGTGCACTAGCTCAGAGATTAAGAGTGTGGGCTCTTGAGACAGAAGGTCTGGATTTGCACTCTAGCTCCAAATCTCGGGCTGCATGGCCTCAGGCACGGTGACTTGCAAACCTTCCTCAGAGACTCACTTAAGGATGTCACTGCATACGGTACACAGAAAACCTGTGTACACACTACCGCGAGTTATGAGATGACACTCATCCCTTAGCACAGGCAATGCATTTGGGTGTGTCTCTCATTTTTCCCCTCTTCTATCTCCTTCCCGCCCTTATTAGTTTTGAAACTGTTTGTCACAGCTCACTGACTTAATTCCACAACCCCCAAATGCATTTTCTGGCATTTGGTCAATGCTCTGCAATGTTGGCAATTATTGCACAGCTTCTAGAGTTTGTACATCTTCTCCATCCTCTGAGAAAGCTACCTTCATGCTGCTTTAGGTTCCTCATCTGTGAAATGGGAATAAGGTAGTGTCAAGTTAATAGATACTACTGAGCTGTTAATGGAATGGCATGAGGAATACATGCAGTGATGAGCACAAAGGAGTAACTCAGTGAAGCTCTTCAGCGGATACTCCTTCGTGGTGCCTGCTGTGCTAGCGCTTGGAGAGTGCCACTGAGACAGGAAAACTGACCTTAAAATATTGGTACCACCAGTGCAAAACAGTGGGCCCCACCGCCTTGAGGAAGTGGCTCCAAACCTGTATTGTGTGTGTGTGTGTGTGTGTGTGTGTGTGTGTATTACTGGAGACTGAACTCAGGCTTTTTGAGCTCAGCACATTTTTATATTATATTTTGAGACTGGGTCTTGCAAAGTTGCTAACTTTCCCAGGCTCTCCCTGCCTCTTTTTCTCTTCTGTCTCTCTCTCTCTCTCTTTTTTTTTTTTTTTTGGTCTGTGTGTCTTCATAGTGGTGACTCCTGCCAGGTGAAATATGATCTTAGCTTACATTTTCAAGCGGTAAGCTTTTGTTGTTGTTGTAAATGTTCTTGGATTTGAAATAGGGGAGTAGATTCTTTGGAGTTCTCTCACCCCATAGTTTCTCCACGCCCATGCCACTTGGGGCTTACAGGAAGTCATCAGCTTAAATTAGAAGAGAAATCTGCTGTTAGGTAGAGCGGAATGTTTGTCTACCTCCAGCAAGCCTGAGCTGTGTCAGGTCTGTGGACTCAGCGCCATCTGCCCATCTCTAAGCTGCTTTCCTTCTGCAGAGAAATGAGTTTTGCTTTTGCTTTTTTGCATCTATGTATTCTAGGCTACCCCAAGCTCACAGTCCTCTAGCCTCAGCCCCCCAGGTGCTGGGATTACAGGCAGGCGCCAGTACACCCAGTGGGAAATGACTTTACAGTAGTTACGCTGCGTCTCTTGGGCTGAGTATGGGAAGTTAGTCTTCATGGTTCAGGGTTCAGGTTTCTTTTTCTGTGCTTACTCTGCCATGGTCTTACTGCCATTACCATAGTCTTTTTATGTAGCCATTCCTATGGAGAGCAGACAGGAGGCTGTTCTCATGTACTCAGTGCCTACCATCTACCAAGCTCTCTACTGGGTGCTTGAGAATCCCTACTTTCCTTAATCTTGGGTCACTTCTTAAGTCACTCAGCCTTAGGAAGGGAGTGGTTTTATGATCATTTTGTGAGTAGAAAGGTGGGTGCTCAAAGTGAGTGTGATGGACACAGTGTGCTATTGGGGAAAAGCTGTATGGAAAATGATCCTTTTCTGACTTGTGCCTCCCTCTCTGAGCCTCTGTCTGTGTTTCCAGTGTTGTTCTGTCATCTCAGACTATTGAGGGAGGGTCATTCAAGCTCCCAAGTCCCCAGCCTTCTTTCCCCAACAAAGGACCATAGTTTAGTCTTCTGATTCATCTTTTCATTAAAACTTGCTGGGTCTTGGTTTCATTCATTCAGCTTCATGTCATTTTCAAAGCTCATCTAATTAATGAATTCCAGGCAGAGTACCGATGGCTTAAGGTGAATTATATTGTATAAAATTATGGTCTCTCCTGAGTGCACTCTGGCTTTTATAATGCTCTTTATCAGACATAAGTGGGATGATGACATGGAGGTCCATAGGTAAAGGGATGAGCCTGAGATCCTTGGCTAACATGTGTCCAGATGGGGATGCATTCTTGTGCTCCACTTCAGAGTGGTATATATGGCCAGGTCTGAGGCACTGTGGTGAGGACCTTAGGTATGGTGTATTTAGCAGGGCAGGGAAAAGTGGTGGTGGCAGTGGTATGGAGAGTGTCAACACCTGTATGGTTCTCTCTGACTCTGTGTGTCTACTAACCCTCCCTTCTCGGCTGCTCCACACTAGTTCGAGGATGTGAGGATGGCTTTATGCTGTTTAGGTTTTCAAGAAAACGGGATATCCTGGGTAAATTCCTTCTCTTCTGGGATGCCTCTTGGGGCATGTGAAGGCGGCCCTTCCTCGAAGTACTCTGCTGTTCCTCCAGGTTTGGAAACTAATTGCACTTATAAGGAACTCATTGCCAAATCCTTCTAACCAACCTAGTCCCTAATCACCATGGCCTTTGGGATTTGACATCAACACCCACCTGCAGTTGGCACAGGAGAGGGTGAACATTTTCCAGAGTTCAGGAGGAGATGTCTTCCCCAGTATCCACTTACGCTGGCTGAAATTTGCAGATTTCTTTCTAGTATGTACAGATTACTTAACACCTGCATGGTATGCTAACAACTAATTGGAGCATAACCAAACTATTGCCGAGCTGTGCAGTTCCCTGAGCTGAAAGCTCAGGCTTAAATCCTCTTTCTGTTGTAATTTCAGTGATGCATGTAGTGGGTTTTATGAAGGCATTTTGTTTAAGTATCACATCCCAACTGAGTCTATCATGCAATTCCAGCCCTCAGCATCATCTTCAGGATGCTAAGTCTTAGGAGGATTCTGGCAGAGGAGAATTGTTCTCCCTGAGTCTGGATGCGGCTACAGCTTGAGAAGTACAGTGACAGGCATAAATTCACATGCAAGGGGTAGAGATCCATCTAGTCTGTGCACAGGAGGCTCCTTAGCCTTGCTGGGTTGGTTCTTGCCTCATCAGGGAGTGCATCCATGACTGTCCTTTCCCTATGCCTTGACATTCCCTGGCCCACATTTGGTGAAATTTTTTCCCCAAGGACTTCAGAGTGACTTGTTTCTTCGCTTCTTTTCCTCCCTGCTCATCTCCAAAATTTTCCATTCTAATATTAACAGATACTTGTTCAGTTTGTATGGTATGCCAAGCACAGTTCTTGGAGCTAAGCACACAAGTGTAAACAAGCTGGAGAAAGTCTCTGCTTCCACTGAGCTCAAATTATGGTGTGTATAGGGGGAGGGAAAACAAAATAAATAAAAACGTAGTGTGTGTGGAGTGGAGAAAGTAAGAGAGGTAACAGGATAGGATTTTACCAGGATGCTCTGATGGATGGTGTAGCTCATCAAGAATGCTTTGTCTATAACATACAGGGGTGTATACAAACTGCCACGGTCGGAGGTGGGAAGCACATATGCTCACAGCAGACCGCCTGGCTCCACCCTGTCGTCGTGCTATGGGTGGGGGCAGGTCCAGACCATGAGGTGCCCTGAACGGGGCCCTCAGTGGAGCAGCCACTGGGCCCACTGCGGAGCAGCAGAGGAGCAGCTGCAGGGCCCACTGCAGAGCAGCCGCGGGGCCCACTGCGCAGCAGCCACGGGGCTCACTGCGGATCATCCGCGGGGCCCACAGCGGAGCAGCCGCGGGGCCCACAGCGGAGCATCCGCGGGGCCCACTGCGGATCATCCGCGGGGCCCAGAGCAGAGCAGCTGCGGGGCCTGCAGCGGAGCAGCTGCAGGGCCCTCAGTGGAGCAGCCACAGGGCACGTGCCTCCATGGGGCGCCCTCTGTGACCCTTTTGGCTCTGTCCCTTTGCCTTGATGCCAGAGGCCCTTTCTTCTCCTCCCACCTCCTACTGATCTCCAGTATTACCATTCCCCACCCCTTACAGCTGGGTAGTGGGTCTCCGAAGCTGAAGCTGCGAATGCCAAAACGAGGGCATGGGCCAAGGGTGTGCTTGGAGCGGCGACCTCCTCCCTCTCTATCTTGTCTCCCTCTGACTGCACCATGTCAGATCTGCGATCCCCTCCTCCAGAGGAGGTTCTGCTTAGACTTTCCGAGGGTTTCAGTTCCCATTTCAGATCCTTCTCGAGTTCAGGATATCCACCTCTTTCCTCTCTGTCCTTCACATGTTGCCACACTGCTATGTCTGAGTGGCATTCCTCTGGGAGGTTCTCTCTCTGCTGCCTACCCAGTTGCCATGGGTTCATACATATATGCAAGCAGTATGGAGACACTCTTGTTGCTCGTATTAGTAGTTTGGGGTGAGTCCTGAAGCCTGTGGACTCATCCTATTGCTGTCAGGAACAGGTGGTGATTACATAGGCCGCCGAGACTCAAGGCGTTCACAGAGGGCATTCAGGGTGGGAGCTGAAGCCCAGTAACTCAGTTCATGCTTCCTGCTTGATGTTGGAGTGAGAAGGGCGTGGGGCCGTGTGAGCCACCTCCATCTGCAGCTCTCTCTTGCTGTTGTGCTCCAGTTCCCTTTTGTTCCTTGGCTGGATCCCTGGGAGTTGCTGTGGCTCTGATGTGGGTGCCGATGCACCCCACCGCTCCCCACTGGCAGCCGCCCACCGAGTGGAGAGGCAGGAGGCCACAGCCTCGAGGCAGGCATAGAGCTGGGTGTGGTGGGATGTGTACTGGCTGCTCTGGCTCCACCTTGCCTCCAGGTGTTGATTAGGAAGGTTGCTGCAGGGTGGGGACTCCTGGCTGTTGCAACCTTTCATCCTCACACTGGATTTGACAAAAGTTCCCAACCACCACTGCCTCTTTTCCTGGCTGCGCCCTCTCCTCTCCAGTTCTGGACCAGCTCTAGGAGCTCCGCTATCCCCTGGCCAAGTCGGGAGGCTTCCATGAGCGTGGGTCTCCGAAGCTGAAGCTGCGATTGCTGGAACGAGGGCTTGGGCCAAGAGTGTGTTTGAAGCAGTGGCTTCCTCTTTCTCTGTCTCTTCTCCCTCCGACTGTGCCCGGGCGGCCCTCCGATCCTTTCCTCCAGGAGAGGTTTTGCTTGGTCTTTCCTAGGGCTTCAGTTTCCATTTCAGATCCTTCTTGGGTTTAAGGTACACACCTCTCTCCTTTCTGTCTTCATATTGCTATATTTCATTGTCTGGGTGGTAATCCTCTGGGAGGTTCTCTCTCTGCTGCCTATCCGGTCGCCATCTTCCTGGAAGTCCCAAGTATAGTCTGAGGCAGCTATATCTCTTCCCAAGGCGAGAGTCCAAGGATATAGATAAACCCAGGAGTACAGTTATTATCACAGGGAAGATGACTGATTGAGTGGTAGGGCAACGGAGATGAGGGAGGAGAAAAATTAAGTGATCAAATGGGCCATCATCTGTGTACCTGAGTAACAAAGGTGAAGGTAACATTATGTAGGACAGCATCCAGAGCTAATTCCCTTCTATGTTCTCTATAATTCTGTATTTCCTCAGTCGTTTTTGTATTAACAGCAGTGAAGATCACTTTATATTATACAGCACCTAGTGCAAATTCCCTACTATCTTCTCTATAATTTGGTATTTCCTTTAATGTTTTTGTGTTAACTAATGTGAAGATAACTATGTAATACAACATCCAGTTCTAATTCCCTACTATATTCTGTATAACTTTGTAT
>PVLD010015381.1:0-30267 GCA_004027595.1 Dinomys branickii | reverse complement strand
AATGCTTTGTCGATGAGATGATATTTGAACAAAGAGATAAATAAAGCATGAACCAAGACCCTCTGAGTGCCTCTGCTCAGTGATACCTTAGGTCCAATCCCAATCATGGCACAGAAAAAGGTTGGATAGATATTTGTAAATTGAAGCAATGAAGGCATAAATAAATGCATGGAAAAGAACAAAATCTAAATCTGCAGCTGTTCTTGTGTTCTTGCTCCCCCAACATGGGCAGCAGGTCAGTTTTCTCCGGGTAGCATCTCCTGATCTGTTGACATCAGGGTTATGGTTTGTGTCTGGATGTCCCCCCAAAGCCTCATGCAGTGAGGCTTCTAGAGTTTATGGTTGATGCATGGTCCAATATTGGGTGAGCTTCTAGAGTTTATGGTTGATGCATGGTCCAATGTTGGGATTATGGGTGTGAGTGCTACACCCACCCTGGGGTGGGTAGTTTGCGTAAAATGTAATTGAGGGAAACAGGCTGCCTGCTGTTACTCCCCCCTTTTTGCTCTTGTTGTTTTCTGCCATCATGTACTGTTGCCCTCTGCCCTATGCCTCTCCTCCTTGGAGCCAGCTGAATATGGACTGAAACCTCCACAAACTGTGAGCTAAATAAACCTTTTCTTCCTTAATTTTTGGCATCAGATATTTTTGTCTCAGCAATGAGAGACAGGTAACCAGCACAGTCAGTGTGACCTTCTAGGAGGCAGGCTGATTGGAAATAGGGCTTTGGACCAGTGACTGAGTGACATGGCCTTTGTTTCCATGATATTTTACCAAGTCTTTGCCTTAGTGTCCTCATCTACAAAGTGGAGATAGTACTTTGAGTACTTATTTTTCTGTGAGGGTAGAAAAATAATAGCAGAATGAACATGCATATAATATATCATAGATACAGAGATAGTACATAATAAATTGGGGGCTTGTACTCTTTTAATAGCTCTCTTATTTAGTTGTTCAGTAATCTCTTAATATTGGTACCATCAGAAGTCCTGTTATACAGATAAGAAAATGGTAACTCTGAACAGTTAAGTGATTTTCTTAAGGCAATAAATTAGTCAATGAAAGGACTAGGATTCAAATTCAGTGGCGTCGGAACATTTAACACCCTTTTAGTCCTGCCTGCCTCCTACAATGGTCCCCATGCTGCCTTACTCTCTATACCTTCATAGAAAGAAAGTCTTTAAGCAGAACTCACCAGTAGTGGTAATTAATAATGAAGTAAAATGATACCGGCATGATTTTTCTTCTGGATTATGTCTAACTTCTCCAGCTTATTTGATTTGCTAATATAAGTATTTATGGAGTGGAAAAGTCTTCCTATGACACACTCAGAAAACAGAAAGAAGGGATCGCTTATCTTTCTGCTGCCGTATCTTTATCCCTGCTGTCTGTTCAGAAGGAGGGAAACTATGAAATCTGCTCTTTCGCCCCTTGACCAACCTTTCAAACTCAGCCTCCGATGAAGGGACATCATCTGCCAGCTCCTCTTTTGCTTAATGTGAAGGCTTAGTGGATGCCTGATTCCCATTCTGTTATTACAAATGTGCATTCAGTACTGAGGCAGCATTTCATAGCGGATGTAGGAGTTGTATCATAATGTATCATGGGATCCGAGAGGGAAACAGACATTCTCCTGTGCACAGAAGAGAACATTGAGATTGGTGACATCTTAGACCAATGTTTCTGCCTGAGTGGTCTGTGGGTCTCCCGAGGCCAAGTCTTGCAGCCTCTTGTCTAATAGGTCCCACTGCCTACCGTGGAACCAGGGTCTTTGAAGTGGGATCTCCAAGGAACATTTTTAAATACCTTCCTTAGGTGATTATAATGTTCAATACAGTGTAAGAAATGCATTTCAGATTTTATACCAAGACGTATCTCCACAGATTTTAATAGATGATCCCAAGGGAACAACTGGAACACAGATGGGCACACATCTGGAACACATCTGGGAAGACTGACCAGGGCTGTGAGAGGGATTCTGAACTCAAGTGTCTGGGTGTCAGTTATGAGATTCTGTGCTCTTTGCTCTGTGCAATAGGAGACTTGGCTTCTTCAAATTTTGGAAGAGCCACCATGTGGATAGAGCGAGACATGTTCTGAGTAGTTGCAAAAAATACAGATAAAGCCAGGGAGTTGGCCGAAATTCTAGCCAGGTCAACTGCAGTTTATCATAATCAAGAATGTCTTAACACTTAGAATGTCCCCCAAATAAAAAAGGTTGTTTCTAGGGTAGTAAGTTCTCCATCATCAATGGAAATGTACAAGTTAGACAGGGCTTACTAGATTGGATGCAGAGGGTATTCATGCATACGAAAAAATCTTAGCCTTTAACAAAGAATACTCAAATACTCAAATACACGCAGTTACCTTGTAAATACTTTGCTCTCTTTTTAAAAGTTATAGTAAGGTCTCTCTGTGTATGGCTATGTGTGCACATGCTCACCTGCAAGCACATATGTATGCCTTTGGGTTTGGGTAAGGGGGAATTTAGTTGGGGAAAAATTACAAGTTAACTTATTCATTATTCATCAAGTAGTTTTTTTTGCCCCTATATGTCAGTTGCTATTCCAGTCCTTAGTGATTCAGAAATGCCTGCTATAGTGCTTGCCTAGAAAGAGGTCTTGGTCTAGTGGTGCAGCCTGATTTAAAAATAGAAAATTATGATGACTTATAGTAAATTCAATGAAAGCAGCAGGTATATGGCATTCCGAGTATACCACAAAAGGGAATGTCCTCTCAGTCTGTGGATGTGTGGGGAGAAAAGGAGTCTAGGGAGGATACTTGGAAAAGATGAATATGATTGTGACCATTGACAGTGGTCTGAGGAGACCATGCAGAGGGAAGAGAATGAGCAAAGGCATTGGAACAAGAATCATTTGGAGATAAAAATATGCCTTCGAAAGAAAAGTGTGATATTCTATAGATTTGACACACAAGCCTGAGTGTAGAGGCCCCAGATCACCAAAGGCCTTTATATTCCATGCTAACAAACACGGTCTCTGTCCTATAGAAGGTAAGGTTCCTTGAAAAGTTTAAAGCAATGGACTGATGCTGATTAATCTGCTCCCGAGTAAAAACACTCAACTGACATTTTGGAGTTGCTTTGCTAATGTTACCTGATTTTCTGAAAGATGTTGATATACTGGATCAATAAATATAGTATTGAGAAGCACAGCAGAGATCTGGGGCTTGTACCATGAAGCAGACGCTCCTGTCAAGGGACTGTTGATGCAGTGAGGTCTAGTGCCTTTGAGTTCATGAGTCGTTTCTGACACTGTTGCATTGGGTCAATGATTACTGCTAGGGGACATCATTTAGGGACCTTGTCTGCAGACCTAAAAATCAAGGAGCATCCTCAGCCTGTTTTTCTAAACTCCAAGCACTTTCTTGGTGTCCATCAGGTACATTAGTGCCAAGAATAACTGTGAACAGTTTTGGTTTGGTATTCCATACCCTCCTGCTCAGGTTCAGCAAAAAGATAATATTTTAAAATTTATTTAAAGTAATTTCCCTCTTTAAGTCTCTAGTACTTCATCAACATGGAATAGAAATGAAAAATGAACCAATGAATTTAGATATATTGTAGCTTTGGCTCACTCCACTTGTGTACGTGGGCTCTATTGGGTTGATTTGTATACAAACATCCCTGTCAACAACAACAGAGGAAACATATGTGTGATAGGAAGTCTTGGCTTACTCTGCTTATTAGCAAGCAACACACTTGTTGCAAGTAAATAAGTGTGACAAAAGACCAATTCTTCCCTGATTCTTTTTGCTTGTGGAGATGTTTTGTCATGTTGCTAAGTTACCAGCTTGACAGATTCTACTTTGGGGGAATGGAAGTTATTTTAAAACATCTAATGAACATCCTACCAGAAAACTTCTTCGCAGTGTGACAAAGGGCTGCTGTGTTGAGGCAAAGCGGGTAGATGAGGAAAGAACCCCAAAGGTCTGGAAGACAAACCCCACAGAAATAGAAAGAGCATTCTATCCCAATGCAATGTCAAACACTGGAGTAAATCACCAAGAAGAAGCCAGGTGAGGAAGCTGAAATATTTAACCAAGAAGTTTTCAGGTGCCTGTTTGAAAATTTCATGGAGTTGGTTAGAATCAAGAGAAGGGATGAGCATTGTTCCTCAAAGGATAAATAGAGAGAATTTAGACACCTGCGAGCCTCTTGGTTCTTCCCTGGTGAATCAGTTCCTGCTGAGATGTTCAGAATTCATAAGAGACTTATTCATTCACTTACCAAGTAATTATCAAATTGGACACTAGGGATAGAGCCAGCCAGATGTGGTCCATAGGCTAATTGAGTGCACTTTCTGTTTTCTTTGACTTCTGTCTTGTGGTTGTCAGGATTCTTATGTGTAAGTGACAGAAACCCAAGGTATCTTGGCTTAAATGAAAAGAGAGTGAAAGCCTACAGGGAATGGGAGGGTGGAAATGGATTCAGACATACTTGGATATAGTCCTTACGGAAGTTAGGGAGTTGGTCTTTCTCCTTCTACCTCTTGGCTTTGCTTTCTTCTGTGAGTTCATTTTACTATAACAAACAAGGCTTCTTCACAGGGCCAAGGAAGGTGGTTGCTAACAGATCCAGGCTTTACTGGTCCCAATTCAGACCTTCACGGAAGAAGATGAACTTATGCTTTTTAATGACTATATATTAAAGCTTAGAGGAAGACTTTGATTGGCTCTGCTTAGATCATGTGCTGCTTATCTCCGAAGCAATCCACAAGGCTATGATAAGCTAGGCCTATAGTTTGGGTGGGGTTATAATGAATGACAGGAACATCTGGGTCTCAGTAGCAGAAATGTATTGAACCAACAGCAGCCACAAAACTCTACACCCTGCTCCACTGAACTAGTTAGCATAGAAATCCCCAGATTCCGTTAAAGCTTTGATTGTAAGACCTGCATCAGCACCTGCTACTCACAGCTTTCTCTATTTCTTCTTGCCTTGTTCCCATTAAAAGAAGTTACTTTCTAGGCACAAGGACTCCTGCTTTATCAGGGGAACAAAATTAACCTTTTTCATTCTTCCCACCAGAAGTTCTAGCTATAATAGTTGCACTTCCTTGGCTCATGACAAGACTAGAAAAAGCTAATAAAACTACCTCAAGTGTGGCAAGACACAAACACAAACAGTGCTGTGTTTAAGTCACCCATTGGCAAGTACTTGTTAAACTGTAGTTTGGTATTAGAAGACACAGCAACAGGGGAAACCAAGAAAAGGAAGAAGATGAGACTATCCTTCCCCCAGTGAGCTTACAATCAGTTTAAAGAGAAAAGATATACACAAAAGTCAAACTGAATTCTAAAACATGATGAAGGCATTTGTTAGTATTCAGTGATGATAAAGCATGGAATTATTGTTATCATAAGAGAATGGAGCAGGAGATAGTAAGGGGCCGGTTGAGACTATTTCTAAGAGTTTTTATGGCTGTCCTTCCTGGTGCTGTGCCTGTGGTTATTAAGAAAGGCTTTTTGGGAAAGATGGAACTTAATGTGGGTCTTGAAAGATACATGGAAGTGATTATGTGCTCAAGATGGAATTCTTCCCCTGTACTGACCACGATTCACTCAGGTTCCTCTTGTATAAGCTTAATGACATGATGCTGTTGCTTCTTACTCTTAAGAAAGGTCACTCAGAAGGTATGAAAGCACCTGGCTTCTCTTATGCGTGAGGAAGGAATTTAGAAAGGTTGAACACTAGAGGTATATTAATATAATGTCCTTAACATAAATACAGAATCTCCGAACATAAAGATTATTGAAGAAAATTGGGATCTTTTGGGGGCTATTTCCAGGCTTTGAGCTCATTGTTAACTGGATAATGATTTCCTTCCAAACGTGTAAGATTAAGGTTGCTGTCGTTCCTATAGACATAACAACCAATGTATGGGCATTGCAGTTGGCCACTGATGAAGCCCCGGGACCTTAAACCGTGCTGAAGGCAAACATCACCATGGGAAACTAGGGCTCATTTTGAAATTACCTGAGTGCTAACAGCCAGCTTTCAGACTTTATTTTTTTCCCCCTCAAAGACCCTATTTACTTAAATCAGATTTTTGTAAACTCTAGATTGTCCCAGATTTTATCACACCCCTCTGAATTGGGGGCCTGGGCCACATGATCCTTTTAGCCATTGCTGATTTGGGGTGTTGGAAGGTGGTGCCCATTGTGATGCAGTGACTCTGCTTTCGGGTGGAGCCACCATGGCTCATGGTGTCCTTTCTTGTGGAGGGGGTACCCTTGTGCTGTAGAACTCTGAACCTCTAAGAGAGAGTCTTTCCTGTGGAGAGTATCGGAAGAGGCTCCAGAGACTGCTATCTCTGTTTCAGATAGACAACTTGTAGATAAACCAGAGGGAAACCAAAGGTCAGAGGAAGAAGATATGGCCTAGTTTGGATTCCCATCCTGAAGCAGGCCTGAAACCCTGCTGCTCCTGTAATGAGCTATATGTTCTTGGCTTATAAATGGGTTTACCTCTATGATTCTTCTTTTCTTCAGATAAGTTAATAGTATGTCTCATTAGCCTTGACAAGATCACTCAAATAGTCAAAATTATTAACATCTCTTGAGTTTTATTTGTACCATGTATTGTTCTAGGGTAGTGCGCACTGTTTGTACCATTGAAAGCTCCGTAACACTCACCATCACTGGTATAGGGGCTTCAATCCTATAATCCTTCGTGTAGCAAGGCATTATTATTGCAATTCTTTTCTAGATGAGAAAATAGACTCAGAGGAGTTAAGTGACTTGTCCAAGTCATGCAGCTAGTAAAAAGCAGTTTTGCAATCAGAGCAGTCTGAACCCAGGGGCGGTGCTCTTAACCTTACCCAATACCCTACAGCATGTGGCACAGAAGAGACACTCTGTAAATGGTAGAAATGGGAAGTGTCTGCAGTTAAGTGTTGCAGAGAGACTGGTTTGGTCATGGGAGTGGGAGTGTCGAGTGGGTTCGACAGCAGAACGACCCCCACTAGCTTCCCTGTTCCAGCCACACCACTTGTTATCAAGACTTCCTCTACTCCACAGCACCTGGTCTGAGCTGAGGTCAGATTGCCTTTTCTTTTCTTTTTCATTAATGGACTGTAATTGTATATATTTAGGGGGTACAGTATGATGATGATGACTTGATACATGTGCACAATGTGTAATGATCAAATCAGGGTAATTAGCATTTCCAGCTCCTTAAATATTTATCTTCGCTTTGTGCTGAGAAGCTTTGAGGCTCTCTTGTTCTTTGTAAAACATACACAGTGAATTGTAAAAGACAGTGATGCTACTGTGCTGTGGGACACTGTAACCTGTTCCTCCTCTCTAACTCAGTTTTGGTACCTGTCATCCATCCAGCCCCCACTCCTCTCCCTCATCCTTCCCAGCTTCTAGTGACCATTAGTCTCCTCTCTACATCTATGACATCAATGTTTTTAGCTTTCACATATAAGTGAGATCATGTGCTATTTGTCTTACTGTGCCAGGCTTATTTCACTTAATATGATGTCCTCCAGATCTACCCATGTGGAAATTTGCTTTTTCTGAAGGTTTTAGGCCATACAGCTTTGTTTGGCTGAGATAAATGCACAAGCTTTCTGCACAGGCAGATGTCAAAAGAGAGTTGGTTTCTGAAGAATTAATTGAAATTCCCTTAACGGTCTCCTGACATTGGTCTGAACACTGTGCTCGTCCCCAGTAGATTATCATTAATCGGATGAGCAGGGAGACTGAAACAGCTCTGATAGCCAATTTATTAACTTCTCCAAGATGAAGAGATGAGAGCAGGCCGAGCTATTTGGATTTACTTTGAGGGATTTGGGGTAGAAAGCCCTGGGGTTGATGGTTTTGTGACCCTGATTTAAATAGATTAATGGTTTCTCCTGGTCTCAACAAAGATTAAGATGACAGCGTTGTTCTCCTTTCTAGCAGGTTTATTTGAGGGATAATTGTTGTGTACAGTCTGATGAGTTTGGACATACACCTACACCAACAATACCATCACTGCAATCAAGGCAACAGACATTGCCATCACCTCCCGACCAGAGTCTCCTTGTGCCTGACTTGTTGATTAATTCATTAATTAGTTGTGGTAAGGGTGCAGAGTGTTCTTAATAAATTTTGAAGTGAACTTGCATGTAGGAATCTGACATCCAACACAGTGTCTCGAATTAAAATTACAATTTTGTGCATTTCAAATTGTTTTAAGGGGATGGGAGTTTTTTTGAGACCTATATTTTTTTATTACTTTTTCCCTCTTTTGCAGTTCTCATTTATCCTCATTTTCTTTCACACTTCTTGTAAAAAAAATATCTCCTAAGTGTGTGTTTGTCCTTTTCTAATTTGCTATGCCTGAGAGACACTGGTTTTCTAGTAGCCAGAAGGCATTATTTCCCAGTTGTTGAGGTGGTGACATGTGATACTATATACCCTTTTATTTCCTCTTCTGTACCAACTCTGCCACTTTTCCATATTGTTTAAGTTGGCTTTCAGTGGTTACTCTGCCTGGAGATAGTTTTGAAATGGAGCGTGCTGGTAGCCAGTCAAGTCACTTTCTTTTTGGGAGGCTGTATGCAGGCAATAGAAGGACTCTGACCCAGGATGGCTCAACTTGTGACTTTTTAATTTTATAATATTCATTCAATATAACCTGTATGTTGAATTTTATTTTCATTTTATTTTGTTTTTGCAGAGCTGGCAATCAAACTCAGGGTGTCAGACATGTTATGCAAACACTCTGTCACTAAGCCACACCCCAGCACTGAATTTTGAATTTTGATCTTTTCCTTGTCTTGTGACAGATGGCATGTCACCCTCCTGTGGTACTAGGCAGCAGCAGTGAGCCCTAACTTACAGTTGATCATGAGAAAAAGCCATAGATAATCTAGAGTATATTGTATTGCTAAGCTATGATGTTTGACAATTTGGGCGTATGAAGTGACATTATTTTCAACCTATAATGGGTTTATCTGAACACAATAAATCAAAGAGCTTTTGTACTTCATGTGTCTGAGCACTGCTGTCCTTACTGGTAAGGAGATAACCTTTGCTACTGTGCAGTGCTGCTGTGCGGACTGGGTGCTGTCCTGCGCACTGTGTTGAGACCATAGCAGGTGCTCCCTGTCTGTGTTTCTTCTCCAGTTTTCCTACATGGATGACAGAAGGAAGGACTCATGCCAGGAGTGAGTGAGAAATCCAGTGTTAACCTGGGACCACAGGAGTGAGTGCAGCACAGGAGTGAGTGCAGACTAACACCTTGCTTTTAATAGGCTCAGTGCTGTCAGTAGCTGACCTGGAAAAACGCGCTTGTTTCAGCTCTGATGAATGGGCCCTAAGATCGCAATGTCTTCTAGCAGAACTGGCAAAAACCCTTATAGCTAAGCTACTGTGCCTAATTTGTTGAGATGTGGGACACTGCTGTCTTTCCTCTTTGCCTCCTTACCATTGCATTTTACTCCACTGGTGTCTGTCCCGTCCTTTCACAAGGTCCTGGTGACTTGTTTGGGGCCACTTTGCTATGCCTTTGTTCTGTTCCCACTTGTCCCCGCTCTGCTCTGCAGGTGATAAGCTTGTGCTATGAATGATGGATTCTGAGGCCAGATTGTTGGGTCTGATGAGTGATTTAATTTTGCATATTTTAACCTTCATGTCAACAGAACCATGCTATGTGACTTACTTTACAACTTGCTTTTGTCCTTAACATTATGTTCCTAAAACTCACCCATGCTGTGTTGTGGGACTTTCATTCCTTTTTCACCCACTACGTGTATGTCACAAGTAATCAGTTTTATATTTGATAGACATTTAGGTCCTTCTCAGATCTCTTGTTACTGTAAACAGAGCTGCTATAAATATGTTTGCAAGGTGGGTGCGCATTTGCAAGCTTCCCAAAAACAGGTACCTGAAATGGAAACCTGAAAATTGTCCGTCATGGTGGATGCCTATCTTTAAAATTTTTACATAATGCCAAACAGTGTTTCAAAATGATGATAGTAAAATCCACTTCCATTCACAGTGGGTGAATACTTTATTGCTCTATATTCTTGCTGCCATCTGATATTACTAGATTATTCCCATGCTGGGGTGTGTGTGTGTGTGTGTGTGTGCGTGTGTGTGTGTGTGTATGAAATACCATCTTGGGATTAAAGTTTGCATTCTCCAATTTCCAATGAGATTTAGCATCTTTTCATATATTTATTGGCCACTTGGATCTTGCCTTTGTATAATGTTCAAGCTTTCTTGTTAAGTTTTTATGAAGTGTTTGCCTTTAAAAAAAACTTCTTTATTTGTAGAGGAACTTTATATGTTCTGCGCACTTGTTTTTGTTATTGTTGCTGCTGTATTTTAAACAGTGTCTCCACATTTGTGGTTTCTCTTTTTACCTTCTTTATAATAGAGACTTATGGGATGTTCTCAATTTTAAAGCAAATGTATCAGAGAAGACAAAATTGAGGCTTTACAGCTATTAGTGTCTTATGTAAGATCTTTTGGTAGGTAGTGGCTGAGATAGATTTAAGTCCAGATCTGAGGGCAAAAACTGATTTCTATCAGACCATACAGACTCCATGGAACAGTGATTATAAAAGGTCAGATATAGAATAGGAACAAATGGAAGTTTTGTTATATTGCATTTTTAAGCTAATTCAAGGACACATTTTCCCCTGCCCCTGTCAGAGTGTCTGTCCAAAGAAAGCCAGGAGTTTGCTGACAATAGAACTTGTATACATCCCTTTCCAACTCCATCCATGTCTAACCCTTTCTTTTTCTCATGGTCATGGGATTTTTGTTAAAGCTCTGCTTATACAGCTTATAAAGAAACAATTTCAACCAAATCCAGTTAGAATCACTTGTGTGTCTCTGTGTCTGTTTCTAATCCTGGCTGATAACACCCCAGATAAAGAAAAATCAGGTTGTCTTTCTCAATGAGCACAAGGAGATTTTGGCATCTGTTCCTTTTAGACTAAGCATATTTTCACTGTCATAAAACATTTGATATTTAGCTGGTGAATGAGAGTACAAAGGAATTAGGAGTGCAGTGTTTCAGTGAATATCTCCTTAATCACAGAGAGTGGAACTTCTTAATTTAAATTCCTGATTAGGCATGTTGGGCGCGGAGAACACTGCTCTGATCTCATTAGTCCAAGTGATAACGTGCACTAATTACCCCTCTTCCAAAGTCGGGGGTTCATTTATTACCTACATGAATGAACCTTTCTCTTATCTTCGCCATCAGAGAGAAAAATGAGCTTGCGAGAGTGCTGGAGGTGCTGGGGAAGAGGAGGAGACATCACAAGTGAAGTGATCTCAGATTTCAGCAGAAGGGGCACAGCCAGGCAGTTTATGCTATGCCAAGTAAGTGAACACTGATTTCTAGGTCTTACCTTCAGTCTGGAATGATGTGCAATGCCTACCATATGTTTTCTGTCTTGTGAGTTAATTTTTCATGGCCAGAGAACATAAAAATATGGTAGCCACATGCTGAAGCCTGTGATGCAACTTAACGCTTGGGATTCTGGGTAATAGTGGCATGGACATCACCCAACTTGGAACACCCTTGCTGCGTTCCTCCATGCTTCATCTTCTGATCCCTTCAGCTTCTGTGATTGAGGCTGTAGTTTGAGAACGCTGTTGGCAACTACAGTTGTGCTTAGGGAGAGGGAGGATGTGAGAATAGAAGGGATTTTTGCATCCCTCCTATACGTGGGGATATGTGAAGTCCCTTTGGGTTCGCCTGAATTCTTCCTGAACATGAAGATTATGAACTCAAACCAAAGTGGTTTCCTAACACATCTCTACAAGGATGTAGAATCTTAGAGATGCTCTCATCTTATAACAGAGGAAACTGAAGCTCCTAGGGAAGAAGTTCTTTGCTTGGGTCACATTCTCAGAAGTGTTTTTTATCATCACGTTCTGTACATAATGAGAGGGAGTATTAGTGCAGCATTTTAAAGGGCAGCTAGATACATCTATTAAAATTAAATATGCCCATGCCTCTTGAACCTGAAGTCTTACTCCCCAAATCTACCTTACAGAGCATTGGCATAAGATTTAAAGATTTATCTGTCTTATCTATGTTCACATATGCATATATAGTTTTATTCTGAGTTTCAGTCTATGTTATCCATGCCATCCTGTGAATCTCTAGAGAAGTATGCATCAGAGTCTTGTTTTTAAATAATAAAAACAAAAGAACCAGCTTTAACACCCATCAGTAGGAGACTGGTTAAATAAACAGGGGTACATCTCTATAGGGTGAACGTGGTACAGGTACCATCAAGAATGAAAAATATCTGAACCATCAGTAGAAGGTCCAAAATTTGGTAAATGAGGAAAGTTGGTTGTAGGACTGTGTATAATAGTTGGTTGTAGGACTGTGTGCTAATAGTAGCCCACCCATCTGTGTAAGAGATTACACATACAGTAGCATGCGTGTTTGTGTGCATGCACATCTGTGGTTCTTTGTGGTTCTTTCCAAGGGAGAACAGAATGAAAGTTAAACAGGAGAAACAGAAAAGCATCTATTTTTTTATATATTGTACATTTTGGCATCATTTGAAATCTTACAGTGCCGTGACCATGGTAAAAACTACTGCTGCACAGTGCTGTTGAAGGTGGGTGTCTGCTGTCTTGAGGTCCAGTGCTGACAGGCTGTCAGAATTGCAAAGCAATTGGAAATCATTGCCCCCCAAAAGTCTACTGCACAGGTCAGCTTAGTGATGTAAAAAAAAAAAAAACAAAACAATTCTCACACAGCAAATTGTCCAAAGTACTAGATAATATCCTGAAAAGCAGTATGTTCCTAGCAGATCGAGGGTATAATCTGTACCGGACACTGTTTCAGGTTAATATAGTCCTGCTGCTTTGCAGTCTAGATCCTTTATCTGCCTGTGTGATCTCTGCAGGGCTGGTGATGGGGCCCCCGGACCTGTGTGGATCCATTTGATTAATTCAGTCTGCACACACCAGATTGTAGCCCTGTGCTGTGGCCTCCTGCCCATCTCCTTGCTCATTGAATTGCCTCTTGTTTCTTCCTTGCTTCTTTCATTTCCTATTCCTTTCTCTCAGTACCACACCCTGTGGCGGATGCAAAGGGGTGTGAACCAATAGATCCGGATTTTTGTTCCAAGGAGTTAGCTCATAGTCTCCAGGGAAGATGACCATCAAAACAGTGGGTGATCAGTTCTCATCAGAATGGGGGCTCATGAGCTAGATCAGATTAGATGGCCCACAGTGCAGCCTTAACTCTGCTTTGTATTTGCCCCATGAATTTCAGTGAGTTACTTAACATCTCTAGGTCCATTTCCTTATCTGTAATTTGAAAATAATTGTGCATACTTCCCGTTATTACTAACATAAAACAAGCTATGTGGTGCTTTTCTCCTTTTGGGGGGGTCTCTTTCTATTTAATATGAGTAATGGTGACAGGGCTGGGGATATAGCTCAGTGGCACAAGTTCCTGCCTGGCAAGCACAAGATCCTGAGTTTGCTTCCCAGGACTCACCCCCTTCCCCCCAAAAAGTGAATAATGAGGACAATAAGGCAGTTTGGGAGCAGAACCTCAGGAGCTTTGTGGAGGGGTGTGGGAACACACACAGACATTCAAACCAGGCTTTAGAAATGAAAAGGAAAGATTTGCATGGTGAAGACAGGAGGGAAGCATTGTAGGCAGACGGGAGGCCAGCTACAGAGTTCTGAGGATGAGGCGAAGGAGGTGCATGGCCCTGATCTGTGCAATGGTTGGAACCTACCCACCTTCCCTTCCCCCTCCAGCACTCCCTGTTTACTCGCTTTTATTTATCTGGACGCTCAGGAAATGCTTTAATACCAGCTGTATCCTTTTTAATGAGAATTGAAAGCATCATATTCCTTAGCTCATTGGTTTTTGCATATAAGCCTTGCCTGTCATTGTGGAATAGAGGTTATTTTAGAGGAGTTTCAGGTTTCCTAGAGCAGGCAGAATTGGCTTCCTTCTCCTGTCTTTCCCAGGGAAGCCTTTTCCACTCACTGAACTCCCATCTCCTAGGCAACTGCCTACAGTGCTGCAGGGATGCTCCTGACTCTGCCTTTGAACTTTCAAGGTCAGGAGAAGTGATGGCTTGCAGGCTGCTTTCCAGAAGATACATGTTTACCAAACCCAGTAAATCATGGCTCAAATCAGCCCTTTCATTAAAATGTAGTAGGGTGAGTACATTACGAGGAGAGGAGACAGGTAAAAGATTAGCAAGGCACTTACTGCCACTCATCACTGTCCTGCTCACTTCCCATATCCTGCTTACTCATCTCTCACCATTGGCTACACTTTCTTATGCTGACTGGAATGTAGTTTCCTGGTTGGGGTCAGCAGACCAGTCCTCCAACCCCTAAAGTCACCACTTCAGGAGTTAGCACTGAGATTTATTCTAAAAGGGGAGAGGAGGGACTGTTTGTGTGTCTCATCAAGGACTAAAAGTCAAGTTGATTGATGCTCATGAGGAAATTGTGATGGAAAACGCAGTAGGGGCTGAGGCCCTGCGAGTGCAGACTATGGCCAGGCTGGCTGGCTTTGAGCACTGCCTCTGCCATTTTCCAAAGTCCTGCTGTGCTTCACTTTGTGGAGTTGAAGATGGAAATAGGAGGGCAATCTAATCCTGGGCTTGATAAAAGAGTTGAAAAAGTTAACGTGCAGAGATAGCTATTTTGTTTTTTTTTAAAAAATGAATGCTTGCCTTTGACCAAAATTTTGAGTCTGCAGTCCACAAGTAAGAACACACAGTTACCTGTTATTCACAAGAAAGGCATTACGTGTGGTAGGCAAGTCAAAAAGTGCTGAGTGCGAAGCCCAGTCTCTCCAGCTCATTTTGGCAACAACTGGTCTGTCCCGCCCCACTGCACACTAGTCACTTGCTATGGTCCAAATGTTGATGTCTCCTGATAATTCCTCTGCCAGAATCTAACTAATAGCTTGTGAGACAGTTTTGAGAGGTGGAGATCTTTGGGAAGAGACTGAATCATACAGGCTCTACCCCTAGGAATGTCATTTGCTCTCTTATGACAAGGACTCAAATGAGCTCTGTTTCCCTGGCCTTCTACTGTGAGAGCATGAAGCAAGAAGGTGCCTTCCATAAATCTGGAAGTGAGCCATCACCAGACACTGAACCTGTTGACATCTTGACTTGGGACTTCCCAGCCTCTAACCCTGAGCAATCCATTTCTGTAGTTTATACATCGCCCAGTCTAAGGCATTTGGTTATGGAAGCCCAGACGGGCTGAAACATCCATCAGCTGTCTAGGAACCACAGTGGTGAGTCATCAGACAAGGACCTCTTGCCATGCCCTGGCTATATGGCCTTGGATGTGTGATAAGTATTTACTCTCTCTGTTTTACTTCTCCCATCTGTGAAATGAGAGACACTTACAAATACAAATTGAACTCTGAAAAGCTTCTTTATAAGATGATAGCGATTATTAGCAGTTATCTGTTCGTTGGAGTATCAGAAAGGGATAGACCTTTTATCATTCCAGCTGAGTGTGGGAGAAAATGCCCAAACTAGATTATGGGGTGGAGAACAGTTTTCATCCTGACCCTTAGACTCTCAAGGACCCATGTATGCTATGAGTGCAAACTAGCACAGCCTACAAATTAATTACTTGGCATAATTATCCTCCCACTCTGGAAAACACTTGGGTCTGTCTTGGCATCCTGTGGTCATCATGCCACTCAGAAGTCTTTGCCAACTATGATTTTTAAAAAATGTTTCTGATACTAGAGAGATTTTACTTGGAAAATGTTGAAATAACTTCAGGTTTGGTCTTGGGTCCCACAAAAGTAAGCAGTCCAGAACTTTATCCTTTGTGTCTAGGTGCCATAAGTTGTTGCCTTTGCTTCTTCTGCCTCTGTATTCCCTTGACAATTTGCTTGCACCTTTACTGTAACACTTACTCCACCTTGGCCTTGAGTATAGCTATCTGCTTACTGTGTCTATGAATTTTTGCCTCCCGCACACTTATAACATGTATGAACAGGTAAATGTGTATTTATTGATCATTCTCTTCCTGAGACACTGTGTAAAGTGCTTTAGATGCATTTCCTTCTATTATTATCTTTACGAATAGAATGGACACCTAGTAACATTAAGCAACTCAGCTAACCTCAAAGCCAGTAAGGAGTGGAGTTAGGAAGGAATGCAAAGCCGTTGAACTTAATAATGAAATTCTTCTGTACTGTGAACTCTGGAGTGGGGACTGTGTCATACCTTCTTCCTGTCCTCCACAGCTTTGAGCAAGGCTTTTTGCATAATCTGTTGAATCAAATTGATACATAGCTCTAGTCTTATTTTAAACTTGATGCACATTTCTCTTCTCCTAAACTCAAATATAAAACATGAAGTATTGTTTTGGTGCTAATTCTCCCTAAAACTTTCCATCAGCTTCTAAATGTCTCTTCTGGGTGCTGACCTTTCCATTAGTTTGTCTTGTAATATTTTCAGACTTTTGGCTGCCAACCCAGTTTCTCATTTGATGGGGGAGCCATATGTTCAAACTTTGGGCTTTATTGGGCAAGAGATCTCCATTCTGACATTTCTAGACTTTGAATGCAAGGACAATTTTGCAAATACTGGTGGCCATGCTCATAGAAATAAGAGGACAGACTTTTAAAATGAGAAGTAATAATATGGGATCAGAATATTAAAAGTGAGAAGAACTAATAAATAAAGCTCTTGGAGTCCTCCAGACCTTCCAATTCCTTTAATGTTAGGTGTAAAAACAAGAGCCTGAAGAAAATGGGATTTTCTGAGGTTTTTGGAAAAACTGCAGTTCATACTAGTTGTGTCTTAGTCATTGTGATGCCTTCTGATACACTAGTCTGATGCTTTCTGTATTGTCATACACAATCATTATTCATGTCTTTGATTTATTGCAGATTTAAGAAACAAATAAGAAAACAGTACTCCCAGCCTTCCTCTCCTCTATATGCCTTTTAAAAAATAGACACAATGTGTCAATTTATTGTAGCAATTTATTCAAGCAGTGATGACTTTTTAGCTATGAACAATGCATATAATATTTCACAGTTTTTCTTTCAATGAAGAGAAAATTACTTTAATTCTATGGACCTGGTGGGAGTTTGTGGGATGACCTCTGAATAAGCATCTCATAAAATATCAGGATATTCTCAAAATTTCATTTATGAGTCTTGGTAACTTTGTACATGTGAGGATTTTTTGCTGTTGTTTTTGTAAGGTTTTGGTCTTATGTCCAGGGTTGATGAGAAACCTTCATCTACCTGCTCTGCTTCCACAGTGCTGGATGGGAAGTCAAGAAACCCCACTCTGGTGCCATCCAGTTGTGTGACTTTTTTGCTCTGTCTAACATAGACTGGGTTAGGTGGAAGAGCTGTTCTCATTCTACATGGAGCAATGTTCACTGATACTTTTTGATTTGAATTTTTTTTTCTTTCTTTCTTTTTTTTTTTTGTTTTTTGTTTTTTGAGAAAAAGTCTTGCTATGCCATTCAGGCTGACCTTAAACTCACTATGTAGCCCAGGCTGGCCTCGAATTCATGGCAACCCTCCTGTGTCAACCTCCCAAGTATTAGGATTATAAGCTTGCACCACCATGCCCAGCTCACTGATACTTTCTGAAATTAACAGTAAGAAAGAAGAAGAATAACTTGATTGCGGGGCCTTAAGGTGGGAAATTTCAGAGGTCCAGTCAATGACCTTGCTGAGGGCACTCTCTCCTTTATGCTTAAAATCTCTACTTCTGGTTCTTCATTTTTTTGAATCATGTTGGGTCCGTTTACTCCTGTAGCTTCATCTTTAAACCTGGATATTCTGATCAACCAGCTGCAGTCTGCTCAGATGTTTTCTTCAACTTCTGGCAATTCCTTCTTGGAGGTTTTTGGTTTTTGGTCAGGATCGTATAGTAAGTGGTCTGTCCACCTCACTGATTTTACTCTACTTGTCTAACCCCATCCTCTGATCTACTTATCCATCCTTTTCTCAGCTTTGTTTGGACTGCAGCTTCCTCCTCTCTGCTCATCACCCAACTCTTTCTGTGTTCAGGAAGTTTGTTAAAATCGAATCCTTTATTATTCTACCTCTTTCATGATTGTGAGTTATGACAAATTTTTATTTTCAGTGCTGGGGATCAAACTTGAGGCCTTCTGCATGCTAGGCAAGTGCTCGACCACTGAGCTACATCCCAAGCCCTAAAAGAAATGTTATGATGATTTGTTTTTGTTTCTCTGGATGGGAAATTGATAACTATTAACAGATTTTTTGCTATCCAAGACACACCTAGGCATGTAAAAGTGACTCAATCTAATTTGTATGTGATATATAAAGCCTGATTTTAAACCTTATCAACTCAGTCATAAATATTCCACTAAATACTTCACTAGATATTTGTACACTATATAATTGATAAATCAGTACTTACTAATTAAATAAATTGCATTGCTCCATATATTTAAATGTTAGTTGCAAAAATTTAATAAAGTCTTTGGGTATATTGCAATGACAACCTTGATAGACCAGTGTGTCTTAAATGTTATAAGTGCCCATGATGTAGAAGAGAATATACACAAAAAAATTTATGGATTAGTAAACATTATTACACCACAAAAGTACCATCTAAAATGTATCATAGATTTCTTCATTTCAAAACATTTCTTCCACCATTAACATTCTTAGCCTTCTATTAGATAGTACTTTTTTCTAGAGTAGTCATGTTTGCGAGATTCAAAGAAAAAAATGACCATCTCAGATCAGGGGAAGTTTTAGGATCTAGGTTTGTATCCAGGTGTGTAGGGTACAGGCCGTGATAATGAGATCCAAGGTGATTCTAACCCAAGCTACTCATTATTAGGTCAGATCCCCTCTTTGGATCAAGATTTATTTGTTATGTCATGATTCTCTGCATTTCATATGGAGTTTTGATTTTTTAAAAATCTGGCATCTTTCCCAGAAATGTGTATTCTTTAAGTCTTGCCAGAATGGCCTTATTGATTCCATTGTCCTACCATTATGATGTAGTGTCCTGGTAGGTTAAAATTATTGGAAATTTATGTATGCCTTATTAGAACCTCATTATAATTAATAAGGGCAGTTTGGGGCTCACTTTTCTAGGAGATGAGAAGTCACACTCACTTAGCTCCCCTTACTCCTTGGCATGCAGATAATTTCTCCCTTTGGAGTACCTGCTGGGCCTTCTGTTTAATCACTAATGAGCACCAGGGGTTCCCTCTAGTAGGCTGTTATGAGTGCCTTGGCACTGGCCACTCTCCTGAAATAGTCTCTTTGGGCACCATTTCGCTTCTACTTTCAGGGGGTCCACAGACTCACAAACATATGCATGTGTGCTTTGGTATATACATAGATATTTTTGCTCTTAAACCAAAATGCACTTAGAAACCCTCAAATATGAAATATAATATATTGCCTCATTGTTTTGTATTACAACTACCTTTTTATATTTTTTATGGTCTCTTTTGTGTGTCGTTACATAGTCATGGCCTTGTGGGGATTTTCAATTAAGTACGATTATGAGCCCCTTTCTGATTCCCACATGGGGCAGTGAAACTACCTTTCAGGTATCATTTTTGCTTTGTGCCATGTCTTCTTTCCAGGAGTAACATAGTGATCCAGACCAAGTTTGATTATTTATCCTCCTCCCAGATATAAGACACTGCCCTTGAAGGACCAGTGTTAGGAATCCTGGCTTCTCTAAAGGAATAATAGTGTTGAAAATCTGGGCTTTGTGGGTTCTCATGACTAATGAGGAAGCAAAATCATTACACATGTTTCTGGCTACACTGGCGATAGGACTGGTAGAAAGTATTTGTTTATAGGTTTCTCTGCTTATATTGATTTTTCATAATTTAACATATGTTGCTCTACTGTATTTTTATTTCTTATACTCTGAGGTCTTGAAGACCATTGGGAACTTTCCTTATAGTGAAAATAATGCTGCGTATTCTTTTCTTTATTTTGAGCCAGAAATCCCTCTGTGCTTGGCTTTCCATTTGTACTGTTGTGATCATTTTGAGCAGAAAGTTGCTATGTCATTGGAAGCTAAAGTGTTTTTTCACTTTCAGTGCAAATCTTTATAATCATTCTTTCAATGATAATACAACAATTCCATTGTTTAAGAATGCCTGAAACATTTCCCTTTCATTGCCATGGTATCACTTAGATAAATATCTTTGTGGGTGAAGGTCCCTTGTATAAAGTGCTATGTTCTATGGGACGAATTTTTACAATTTGAGTTAGTGGGTCAGAGGACATGAATGTATGAAAAACTCTTCATGTGACTGCCAGGATGATAATATTTAGTTCATAGGTTTGTAAGGATGAAATGATTCGAGGTGTAAAGCACTCAGGCTAGTTTCTGGCACAGAGTATATATTCAGTCAATGTCAGCTGTGGCGTTATGGCATGCTGCATTTATATTATCGTGAGCGGTGTTGGAGAAGATCTGGTCAGGCATGTTCCTGAGCACAGAAGTTTCCAAGAAGCTTGGATTTTACTATGAGCAGATATCTCCCAGTTGGTTGGGGAAGGTGGCTGCTACTGTGCTTGTTGTTGGCTGAGGTTTCCCATTAGAAACCGCTGAAGTGTGACTCACTCTCTGCTGCTGTAGTAGTGGACAATGACAGAAGTCAGCCTGGGAACCACAGACGTGTCTTAGCGAACACAGAGGGACTTGTTTTTCTAAATTTCCACCAGACAGCTGAAATTATGAGAGGCCGTGCTGTTATGGAAGATCTCTGCATCTGTCTCAAAGGTGGCTCCTACATGGCCTGAAAGTAGGAAGAAGCGTCCATCTCAGCTCTCCTGGTCCTGTGCTGAGGGATGTGGAAGGTTAGAAAACAAATCAACAAGACCAATGCCTGTTCTCCACACTACAGGAAGGACTATCCTGCTTACTTCCCAGGGAACCCTGATCTGAAAGCTGTGCATGTTGTGCCTAACAGGACCTTCACTGGGCCCTCACCCTTGGCTGGAGATTACATTCCTCCTCTTCCCACTTCCTTCCAGGAGCAGCGCAGGCCTCACTGGCACGTCCCGTGCATGTGACTTATGGTCCAGAGCAATGCACCTCACCCTCTAACACAAGGCTAGACTTTACTGGATGCTGCATTTCTACTCAGCAACTTCCCTGCCCTGTCCTATTTCCCCCTCTCACTTCCATTCCACCCTGCCCCTCAACAGGCTCTGGAAAAATCTGACTCTTTCTGTTTTTAGCTAATCCGATTTAGGAGTGGGAGATGACATGGACAGGATAAAGTGTTCCTAGAAGTTAAACATGAATACAAGCTCTATACCAAACACACGGGGGGGGGGGGGGGAATGATAGTTGAAGGAGATCCTAATCTTTGAACTGGTTTTAAATGTATAAAAATGCAATCTATATTTATAACATAAATAATCTTGTTCCCAAATAAAGTAAACAGATTTTATACAATGGTAGATGTTTAAAAACCCACAATGTGATGTTTTAGGGAGATGGGATGATTTTGAATAATTATCTAAACCTTTCGTTTCTGTTTGGCTGCACAGCTCTCTGCATCTGTACTAAAGGAAAGTGTTGTGGTGCTTGTGACGGTATCCGGGTACCCACAGTCAACAACGGCAGCTGCCATTCACAGATAAGCACGGAACACTCATTGTGTGCTGGGCATTGTATTGTGGACTGGCACAAGAAAGGGATTAAACTGGTGAGCTTCTTCATTAACCGATGCATGAGTAAGCAGAGGGGGGAGGACCTAGTTGTCTTGCAGAATTGTAGATCACACCCCTCTCCTTTAGGTTTTTCACTTCTTGTTTCACCAAAAGAAAATTTATTTAATGGCTTTACTTATCTGCTATTGTATTATACAGAGGAGAGAAAGACCTCGGTGTGAGGATTTCTGTAAAGATTCAACAATTTTATTATGACATAAGTGTCATCTTGCTTTATCAAAGCAACCCTGGCTCTCTTACCTACACATTTGAAGACGGAATTGAAAACTCCAGAACTTCATGCAATTTTCCCTCTCAGGACCGGAAGGCCCATGGAAAAGCAATGAGAAATATTTCAAAACAAGTTACATGGTGTTTGATAGATAATAAACCCAGAGCCCTGAGATGTATCAGCTATGCAGTTCAATAGAATTTGTTTTTCAAAAGCTGCTGCAAGGAGAAAACCCCCCAGATAACAGAAATGTCACACTGTTGAAAATCCATCCTATGTCATAGAAGAGGAAATCAATAAACACTTCCCAAGAATTAATATTCTCCACTCCCAGAGGATAAGAAGGGACAGTGCTAGTGAGCTGAAGATGGCAGCTAAAATGTATTTCATCTAATATTAATTTTAAGGAAAACATTAAACTCTATGTAATTAATGTGTCAGAGGCGTGGGGCTTCACAGAACATATTAAAAGAACTCCATTTTGCCACTCTCTCTTATCTGCCACCCTCTCTCTGTTAGAGAGTTTACACTACACACATTTTTCACCACCCTGTAGTTCTTCCCAGATCCTTGGGCACGATTAGGCAGGACCTACAGGTCCCCTTTGTGTTCTTAGGTTAAAATGAGCCTGCCAGGCTTACTAGTTGCCCAAGAAGTCTCAGTTCTGTTTGTGGTCTGGGGACTTCAAAGGGAAATCTGGCTTCTGCGTTTCTTCTCTTTTCACTTACTTTCTACTCCCCACCTGATCCCCAAGCTATCCTTCCCAGGAGAAATGGAGTAGGGGCAGGGAGGGGTACTAAGGGCATCAGAATATGCCACCTGCAAATGTACCCCATCAGCACGGGATTATTTTGAGCTGAAGGCAACTGAGAATCAACACGAGCCAGAAGAGTTTACCATCCTCCTTTTATCAGCCTAAAAAGAAGAGCACATATTTCTTCTTGAAGAAATTGCCCCCTTTACCAGGAAGAAAAGAGAGATTCATCCTTGAAGATGGGGCATCAGCACCAAGATAAGTCTGCATAAAGAGATTTTACCGAAGGACCCTTCATGTTCTATTAGTTCCTTCTATCATTTTCTCTAGCCACCACCTACAGTTTATTGCCCTGTGAAACCCAGCACACCCATCAGCCCCGAAGTCAGTTTAGGTCTCACCTCTCTTTTCGTGAACTCCCTTGCACATAGATATATATTAAAATCGTGTTCCTCTTCTCTTTTTAATCTGTATTGTGTTAGCTTAATCCATAGACTCCCAGGCACTGAGTATAAGAGTAGAGGAAAATTTTCTCCTCAACAGTAGAAAAGGGCAAGAGAGGATTTAGTTGGATTTAGGAGACTGGTATTGGTTTCTTTCTGATTTTGACAAGTACTTAAAGCTGATTTCATTTCTTGGGAGCTAATAGCATCTTTGCAGGGGACCACATTGTACTAGGATATTTTTCTTATAGTTCTGGCAAAGCAGGTGAAGATTTTCATCACCTGTGCTTTTGTATCCCTTCCTCTATTTCCAGGGAATACATGGTTCATTCTGACCCCATGATACCTTCTCGCTGCTGCACACTGTGCTCTCAGCCAGGCCAGGGCTTAACCAGCATTTCAGGTGAGTTCTCTGCGTCGCCCTCGCAGATCATGCCTGGCACACAACAGACCTTTAAGCATATTTGACTGCTGCTTTTTGTGGGTGAGTACAGATGGGTCTCTGCTCTGTTATTGCCGGTTGATAACTGCAGACTTCCGCACTTAGATTCCTTAGATTATTTTTATTTTAAAGAGAATAGTTTAAAAAAACAATAAAACCAATATACAGTTTAAAAACAATATGGTAAGAAATTAACAATGGTGATTATATTGCATATTGTTATCTTCAAAGTAGTTGTTCAGATTATCAGATACAGGCAGGTAAGATTGATCAAACAATACAAACACTAACTGTTCCTTTCAATGAACTAATAGAAAGTAGTAGTCCAATTATCTTAGCTATCATATATATATGTATTTCTTCTTTTCTCCTTTCCCCCATCCAAGTTATTCTTTCTTTTTCCTTTTTTATAGATTCCTTAGATACATTTGTCCATTTATTTTTCTCCAGATCTTTGACAGACTCATACCAGCCTTTTTGGAGAAGCTAGGTGATAATGGAGAGCTTTAATGTCTCTTTTTTATGTAAAAACACTTTCTCCAGTCTGCTGTCTTTCCAGCCGAACACAGGCACTAAGTAGCTCAGAGGTGAGAAGTGAGTGGGGACACCAGCCCTCCAAAATCAGGTCTTGGGGTTTTATCACAGAACTTGCTCCACTGACAGCACTGAGAAGGACAGGACCCAGAAACAGTAGCAGCCAAATGGAGGCAGTGATCATAATGAGTGACAGCAGAGGGGGCCTGTCCCAGAGAGACTTGTCGTATTTTTAAGGGAACACAGATTTTTGAAATTACCAGTGCTTTTGAGCATCTACATGAAGCAGGAATGGCAGTCTTTGTGTCTTCAGTAAAGTTCCCCTGAAGAAACGATATTCTCTACAGAATGTAGAAGATCTCTACAAACCTGTGCACATAGACACTGTCGTGGCTGCCGTTCCAGATGTGGTACCTTTGCTAGAACAGATAACATGATCTCAGGAATGTGGCACGTGACCACTGATTTGGGAAAGGTACTCTATTCCAGTGAGGAAAGAAAGCTGTTTACATTCCTATGCAGTGACTAGTAATATACACGTACAGTTTAACTGACAGCATTGCTAACTCTCCTGCCCTCCGAGGAGATCTAGACTATTTAGTCATCATGCAGAACACCGTACAGTACTGTGTTTGTTTTTTATGCTAATGAGGCCCAGGGAGCAAGAAATAGCTAGCAGCCTGGAGATTTGAAGAAGACACATGTTCTCCAATGGATGGACAATAAACTGTAAAGAGTCAGGGCCACACAAATCAGTAAAACATTTCGGGGTCCAGTGGGAAGGGCAGTGCAGGTCATTCTCTCCAAAAGAAAAGACATGACTGTATCTTGCTAAGAGAAATACAATATGTGTGGGGCCTCTTTGGGTTCTGAAAACAGCCTGACTCAAACATTGCTCCAGCATACATATGCCAAATCATGCAAAAGCTTGCCAGGTTTGGTGGCCTAGAACAGAAAAGGGCTGTGTAGTAGTTCCAGCCCATGGGGTAGGCAACTAGGCGTTTGGGCTGCACAGTGGGGAAGACCCTGTGATAGCAGCGATATTGGCAGTAGAGAAAGGTGACCTGCGGAGCTTATGCCATGCCTCAGTGGGAGAAACACAGCACAGGCTCCTTGCACTTCTGGATCAAGAATGATTGAGAATGATGTCTTGGAAAACAGCTCCTGCTGTGTGTCTGGGATGGAGAGTAGGGATGGAGAAACAGGGGTTGCTTGTATATTATGAGTTCAGAATGGCTTACCCTGGCTGTCATGCCCACCAGTTAGTAAGGTTGAGTGTATGCTGGAACACATTGCAAGTGGGATCGGCGTATCGGAGATAAGGTCTGAGTGAGCGAGGGGGTTGTCAGGGAGATATCTGTGTCATCCCTACTGTTGCACTAGTGGTCCCGCTCCGATCTCTCACTGTATGGACTATTTTTTTCTGATCAGTTGAGGAATAAGGAAAAAAAGCCAAACTTGGTTTATGGATAGGTTGACATGGTACATTGCGGGGGAGGGAGGATGTGACAATGATGACAGCCGCAATATAATTCCTAGATTGTCCTTGAAAGGCTGTGACAATGAGTAATCTTTTCAATGGGCAGAGCTCTGAGCAGTGCACGTAATTAGCCACCTCGAGTATAAGCAGAAGTGGCCAGAGGTTAATATATAAAATATATATGGACATATGAACTTACAGCCTGACTTTCAAGGACAGGATAGGATATGTATATTGCTGTCTGCCTTTACCGTTTCCTTCTTTGTTACTTGGAATGTGTAAGTGTTCATTATTCATTCATACATCTATGTCTGCCTGCACTGTTGCGCTAAACTGGGGCATTTTACCGGGTGCTGGGAAGGAAACTAGAGTGAACCAGAAATCCTTATTCTTTTTTTCCCATCCTCTTATTTCTCCTGCCTTGTATTTACCATGTGTTTCCTAATACCTGGCTTTATACTAAGTATTTTTCCATGCATACAATCTTTTCTAAGCCTCAGAAAAACCCCGTATAGAAGATTGGAGGTGTTAATGAGCCCAACCTGATAGTGATGCTTATATAGCTCACCCAAGCATTATGGCCAGTAAATGGCCTGCTGGTATTTTACCCACAGCAGATGCATTGTTTTGATAAAAAAAAATCAATGCCTGTACTCCACAAGGTTTAGCACCTGAAATGAGATCAGCCATTAATACAAGTAGGTTTTATTTTCTTTCCTTCATTCTTCATATTTATTTTAAAGGCAGTGTAGATGAGTTGCCTTATACTTCTCAGCCTTCATTGTGTGGAGAGGTCATCATTCACTACTAACCTTCACCAACATTTGTTACATCCACCCTCTAAAATAGATCCTTTCTGAGCCCTACAACCTGACATTTTCTGCTTCTGTATGAAAAAGCCTTTTTTTGTTTGTCTTATTAAAGCATTCAGCTTCCAACAAGTTCTGGGGAATGTGGTATCCAGATAGTTCTATGATTGACACACAGAAAGGTCAAATTTCTTGCCCGAGGTAATTCTGCAGGCTCGTGGTGATGCCAGTGTCTGATCTGTAAATCCAGCTGCATGCCCTTAGCTCTAAGCAGTGGATCAAATAGTCACCCTAGAATCAGGGGGTAACTGTAAGAAGCTTTAGAATGGCAAGCGCATTGTATGCTGTTGGTATTTAAGCCACTGGCTTCATGAGTGACAGATTTACTGTACTCTCAGTAGCGTTGATAATTGCCTATTCATGGTGGTAACTTGACAGTTTTTGCTTTTTTGTTTCTACTTTGCATTCCTTTAATGCATTTCATTGGTTGATGTTATCATTGGTAATAATAAAATATTGGGTAAGTGTGAAGGGTAGCATTAGTAACAATATATGAATAAAACACTTAGTTTGTTTGATGAATGTGCCCTAAGTGAACCCCTGTTTTCTTTTGTGTGACATAAATCACATGTTAGGAGTCGATCATTTAAGATGCCTACACTTAAAAACCAAATAATGTTGCATAATTAGTTGAGGGCCACAAAAATTACCTATTAAATTTGCATGCTTTTAAAAATGACTTTATAAGCTGATAAATGTAAGTGGCCACAGCAATTTGACAGTGAATTAACAGGTCCATGCTGCATAGTAGAAAATTTCCTCCCATTCAGAAATAGACCAAGAACCATAGAGATCTATGAAAGTTCTGTGAAAATGTGTTATCAACCTTGATCATTTGCTTTTTGCCTCATTTGAATTCCTTGCTATTTCTCTGGAAAGATTGGATTGGAGTGAGATATTTGCCTCAGGAACAAAATACAAAGCGTTACCCCAAATCTCAGGAATCACAATGAGTAAGATTTTAATGCAGCGCTTAAAAAGAATCAAAACTGGGACTAAAAATACTTGATGCATAAAATATCAATGTTGAACATCAAGATAAGATTCAGCCCTGAATGGTAGACTCACTTCACCCTATTCCTCCTTCTGTCCACTTATTAGAGTACTTAGCTGTCCTCCCCCTATATTGTACATTGTGCTTTCTTCATGGTATCTGCAGGATTTGGCTCAGTCAGTAGATCCTTTGTCCATGAATTAGGCTGTGAATTTAGATATCTCCCATGCCAACTAGTCACTGAGTAACCTTAATGAAGTCACTTCTTTGTCAGCTGCATCTTTGAAAAGAGGATATTGAATACTATAAATCTTATAGTTCTATCTATCCTTTACAGTCTAAGATTTGTAACTGGGGTGAGGACAGGCTGTCATCTCAGGGACTCATCAGTCCAACCACCCAGCAGAATTTATCACATGCCATCGATGTAACTAATAGTGGGCAAAGCGCTGGAGAAAGAAGACAGGAAGCAAAGGCCCCGAGCCTCCAGCTGCTCACTGTGCAGCAGGGAGGCAGACCCTTGGGGGTGCACTGTTAGAACTGCTGCTGTAGTCGCCGATGACACCTCAGGGAGGAACCGTACGTCTTCCCTTATGGGGGAATCCATATTTGCATAGAGGGTTTTAGCACAATGGGAAGGATAAGGAATGTGTTCATTAGAGAAGAAAGGATGGGGCACTCTAGGTTGGGCAGAGCATTCCCAGAGAGCAGCGGATGCAAGCATGGGGTGCTGAGAATAGAATGGGGCCTTTTAAAATTAAAAACTCAAGGTAAAGCAGGAGGTACCAATTCTTTTAGCATACTAAGGAGAGTGTTTAAAATACTAGGTGCTAGTGGACTTCCAGGAAGATGGCGACCGGGTAGGCACCAGAGAGAGAACCTCCCAGAGGATTACCACCCAGACAATGAAATATAGCAATATGAAGACAGAAAGGAGAGAGGTGTGTACCCTGAACCCAAGAAGGATCTGAAATGGGAACTGAAGCCTTAGGAAAGACCAAGCAAAACCTCTTCTGGAGGAAAGGATCGGAGGGGCGCCATGGCACAGTCGGAGGGAGAAGAGACGGAGAAAGAGGAAGCCACTGCTTCAAACACACTCTTGGCCCAAGCCCTCGTTCCAGCAATCGCTGCTTCAGCTTCGGAGACCCACGCTCATGGAAGCCTCCCGACTCGGCCAGGGGAGAGCAGAGATCCAAGAGCTGGTCCAGGTCTGGAGAGGAGAGGGCACAGCCAGGAAAAGAGGCAATGGCGGTTGGGAACTGTTGTCAAATCCAGTGTGAGGATGACAGGTTGCAACAGCCACTGAAGCGGAGTCCCCACCCTGCAGCAACCTTCCTAATCAGCACCTGGAGGCAAGGTGGAGCCAGAGAAGCCAGTACACATCCCACCACACCCAGCTCTATGCCGACCTCAAGGCTGTGGCCTCCTGCCTCTCCACTGTGTGGGCGGCTGCCAGTGGGGAGCAGTGGGGTACATCAGCAGCGACAGCAACTCCCAGGGATCCAGCCAGGGAACAAATGGGAACTGGAGCACAACAGCAAGAGAGAGCTGCAGATGGAGGTGGATCACATGGCCCCATGCCCTTCTCACTCCAACATCAAGCAGGAAGCATGAACTGAGTTACTGGGCTTCAGCTCCTACCCTGAACGCCCTCTGTGAGCACCTTGAGCCTCGGCAGCCTGTGCAATCACCAGCCGTTCCTGACAGCAATGGGACGAGTCCACGGGCTTCAGGACTCACCCCAAACTACTAATACAAGCAACAAGAGTGTCTCCATACTGCTTGCATATATGAACCTTGTATGAACCCATGGCGACTGGGTAGGCAGCAGAGAGAGAACCTCCCAGAGGAATGCCACTCAGACATAGGAATATAGCAACATGTGAAGGACAGAAAGGAAAGAGGTGGATATCCTGAACTCGAGAAGGATCTGAAATGGGAACTGAAACCCTCAGAAAGACTAAGCAAAACCTCCTCTGGAGGAGGGGATCAGAGATCTGCCATGGCGCAGTCGGAGGGAGACGAGATGGAGAGGGAGGAGGTCGCCACTCCAAGCACACTCTTGGGCCAAGCCCTCGTTTTGGCATTCGCAGCTTCAGCTTCGGAGACCCATTGCCCAGCAGCAAGGGGTGGGGAACGGTAATGCTGGAGATCAGGAGGAGGTGGGAGGAGAAGAAAGGGCCTCTGGCATCAAGGCAACGGGACAGAGCCAAAAGGGTCACAGAGGGTGCCCCAGTGGGGGTGCGTGCCCCGTGGCTGCTCCGCTGTGGGCCCCGCGGCTGCTCCACAGTGGGCCCCGCGGCTGCTCTGCTGTGGGCCCCGTGGCTGCTCCGCTGTGGGCCCCGTGGCTCCTCTGCAGTGGGCCCTGCGGCTGCTCTGCGGTGGGCCCTGATGCTGCTCTGCTGTGGGCCCCATGGCTGCTCTGCTGTGGGCCCCGTGACTGCTGCTCCACAGTGGGCCCGGTGGCTGCTCCGCTGAGGGCCCCGCTGAGGGCACCTCATGGACTGGACCCGCCCTCACCCATAGCATGACAGGGTGGAGCCGGGCGGTCCACTGTGAGCATATGTACTTTCCCACCTCCAACCATGGCAGTTTGTATACACCCATGTATGTTATGGTATAGTCTGAGGCAGCTATATCTCTTCCCAAGGCGAGAGTCCAAGGATATAGATAAACCCAGGAGTACAGTTATTATCACAGGGAAGATGACTAATTGAGTGGTAGGGCAACGGAGATGAGGGAGGAGAAAAATTGAATGATCAAATGGGCCATCATCTGTGTAGCTGAGTAACAAAGGTGAAGGTAACATTATGTAG